>CM077177.1:10387269-10572269 GCA_039654105.1 Coreius guichenoti
GTCATTAAATACATACTAAACAGTCATCTTATATATATCATAAATAGTTTTATCATAACACACAATAGTCACACACCTCCTCCAGACTGGGCTGAGTGGTTCGTGATGGCTGTTTTGTTCTTGGTCCCTTAAAGGTCCTTTTTCCAGGCATACCTCCTTGTTTCAGCACTGACTTGGTGACGGTTGTTGTGGACTGCAATCTCATTTGTATACTCCATGTTTTGGATATTACATTTAAAGGGGTCAGCACTTCAAATCGTGGTCTTTGAAACATTCCTCTTTGCAATAAGTATCTATGGTGATGTAAGCTGACGTGACAGCTAGTCTGGTCTTTAAGAAGGTTTTGTGTAGGTGCACTGGATGCCAGTGTTGAGCAGTTTAACCTCATGGTGCTGCTGACACTGTTTAATCCATTTACAGTTCTGAGAGCAAATCCACAGGCTTGGGTCCATTTCAAGGGTTGATGTAACCGCCATAGAATCTTGAGAGACATGCCTGTAGGAATCAAACAGTTTTAGCATTAAAACAGTGTAAAATTAGGTATATTTCAGACCTGAAAGTAGCACTACATCAAGTTGCCAAGAGGCCTATTTCAACTGACCTTGAATGACAAGCATGTCAACACACTGCATTGGTCATATCTAACCTATCGTACCTGCCGCGTACCGTCCCGCCAAATATTAGAACGTTCGGTGACAGAAACTGTTACATTGTTGTAAATACATGTTGCAACATTCTTACAGATTTTTTGACAGTTCGAACAGCACGAGTGATCCGGTCACTTCCTGTATTTTGGTGACGTCAAATTCAGACGTAATGTTGCCCCGCCCCTGCAGACACGGCTTAAAGGGATAGTTCACCCAAAAATGAAAATTAGATTTACTCACCCTCAAATCATCCTATATATGACATTCTTCTTTCCGACGAATACAATCAGAGTTACATTAAAACATGTCCTGGCTCTTCCAAGCTTTATAATGGCAGTGAATGGTTGTTTCTGTTTTGAAGTGCATAAAAGTGCATCCATCCATCATAAAAGTGCTCCACACGGCTCCGGGGGGTTAATAAAGGCCTTCTGAGGCAAATCGATGGGTTTGTGTAAGAAAAATATCCATATTTAAAACTTAATCTCTAACTATCCCTTTAATTTTGAGCGTGTGAGTTTTATTTTGAACCTCATTACTTTATTTAGTAAATGACATGTAGATAAAAGCAAATCTAAAGCATGTTGCAATATATAAGCAAGTTTGTTAAGTTTGTTCTATTAAATATGTGAAAAATTAGATAAGGATTTGAAAGTGTGTTCATTTAATTATTTGTTTGTTTGTTCTTTCATGTATCTTATGTGCTAATTATATATCAAACTATAACACTTTTTCTAGTCAAAGTTAAAAACGCGGTTACACTTTATTTTAAGGTGTCATTGTTACAGTGTAATTATATATTTAACTACTGAGTAATATTAAGTAACTACATGTACGTACTATAGGGTTAGGGTAGGATTAGGATTTGGTTGAGGGTTATGTAATTATGCATAATTTACTGTTATTACTACGGTAAGTACACGTAACATATAACAAGGACACTGTTAAATAAAGTGTTACCAAAAACGCTTTTAGCGAGGAGAATTGTAATGCTTCTTTGAATTTAATTATATAGCACACCTTTATCAAGACTGAGGATGAATGAGGTAAATAGGAGGCTTTATGTTATTTGTCATATGCTTCAAATCCATAATGCCAGTGAATCAATAAAATAAAAATGAGTTACAGATACAATTAAAAATGAACGCATTGTACGTCGCTCCGATAAAAGCATTTGACAAATGCATAAATGTGTCAATGTAATAAACTTGAATTTTTCAACATTTCATCTTGCGCCCCCTGATGGTTAATGCGTTAAATGTTGTTGTGTTGCTTGGATACTTGATAAACTACAGCGACAGAACATTGCATTAGTCAGAGTTGGTTTGATATTTCGGCGTGGGGCAACAACAAAGACAAAGTAAGTCTTTTGTACATTGTGCCAATTTATAGAGTGAATTCATAAAAAGAATCGTTGACTTAATTACTTTACTTCCTTCTGCTATAACCGTATATCATTTGATTTGTGTCAGGAGGATCAATAAAATGCTGTAACATATTTAGGTCATAAAGCAGACTAAAACATGCAAACATGGAATAATTTAGACAGTCACAAGTGATTAAAATGTAATATGTTTTGTACAACTTTCAATGTATCTTTTATGATCATCTAGTTGTTAATTCATAATCAAATTGCCCCTAAATTGGGGACTCAGAGTTAATTGTATTTCAGAGTTATATCCTGAAATACTAATATATCCCCACTCTGATTTATTACTATTATAAAAAGTTATTAAAGGGATAGTTCACCCAAAAATGAAAATTAGCCCATGATTTACTCACCCTCAAGTCATCCTAGGTGTATATGACTTTCTTCTTTCAGACAAATACAATCGGAGTTATACTAAAAAATGTCCTGGCTCTTCCAAGCTTTATAATGGCAGTGAATGGCTGTTTCTGTTTTGAAGTCCATAAAAGTGCATCTATCCATCATAAAACTGCTCCACACACGGCTCTGGGGGGTTAATTTTCATTTTTGGGTGAACTATCCCTTTAATATTCATTGTGAATGTTACCATTGCTATGGATACATCAGGTTCTGTCTGTCAACATTCAGGTTTGATTGACAGCGCTTCGCAATGGAGGAGTCTGTGATCCAGCAGCACCTCACACACTATAAACAGGCCACTGAGACGGCCCGTGAAGAGCTGGCCGCCCTGCAGGCCAAATACAACAACCTCCAGTCACAGGTTTACTATTCACTGGCAATTCAGGGTGTTTTGAATGCACATTCTCTTTGTGAAATAACATATTTCATTTTAACAGTTCTTGGAAAGCCAATCCAAAGTTGCATCTCAGGACGAGACTTTGAAGAGCTTAAAGGATGCTATAGATAGACATAAAGAGAAAGAGGCGAGACACGAGTCTCTCATCAGCTCGCTCAGAGAACGCAACTACAACACAGAGCAAGAGATGATCTCCATCACCTCCTCCAAAAGCATCATGGACATGAGAATGCACACACTTACAAAGGAGAACGAGGAGATCAAGGAGAAAACAATGGAACTTGATATTAAGTTGAAGTGAGCATTTACGGTACACTACAAGTCAAAAGTTTATTCACACCTAGCCTTTTTTTTATTTCCATTTTCTACATTTTAGAATAATAGTTTAGTAGTTTGCATCTCCTCAAAGTCATAATGTGCATTCCTGGGATGCTTTTTTAATATATATTGATGGACTCCTCATTTATGCTGCACACATGTTGGCTGCTTTTCCCTCACAATTTAATTTTTCCATTTAAAAAGAAAGAAACATTCATATACATACAGTATATTGGCTATAACTACATAAATATGTACACCAATCAGGCATAACATTATGACAGGTGATGTGAATAACACTGATTATCTCTTCATCACGGCACCTGTTAGTGGGTGGGATATATTAGACAGCAAGTGAACATTTTGTCCTCAAAGTTGATGTGTTAGAAGCAGGAATAATGGACAAGTGTAAGGATTTGAGCGAATTTGACAAGGGCCAAATTGTGATGGCTAGATGACTGGGTCAGAGCATCTCCAAAACTGCAGCTCTTGTGGGGTGTTCCCGGTCTGCAGTGGTCAGTATCTATCAAAAGTGGTCCAAGGAAGGAACAGTGGTGAACCTGCAACAGGGTCATGGGCAGCCAAGGCTCATTGATGCTCGTGGGGAGTGAAGGCTGGCCTGTGTGGTCCGATCAAACAGACGAGCTACTGTAGCTCAAATTGCTCAAGAAGTTAATGCTGGTTCTGATAGAAAGGTGTCAGAATACACAGTACATCGCAGTTTGTTGCGTATGGGGCTGCATAGCTGCAGACCAGTCAGGGTGCCCATGCTGACCCCTGTCCACCGCCGAAAGCACCAACAATGGAAGAAGGTGGCCTGGTCTGATGAATCACGTTTTCTTTTACATCACGTGAATGGCCGCGTGCGTGTGCGTGGCTTACCTGGGGAACACATGGCACCAGGATGCACTATGGGAAGAAGGCAAGCCGGCAGAGGCAGTGTGATGCTTTGGGCAATGTTCTGCTGGGAAACCTTGGGTCCTGTCATCCATGTGGATGTTACTTTGACATGTACCACCTACCTAAGCATTGTTGCAGACCATGTACAGCCTTTCATGGAAATGGTATTCCCTGGTGGCTGTGGCCTCTTTCAGCAGGATAACGCGCTCTGCCACAAAGCAAAAATGGTTCAGGAATGGTTTGAGGAGCACAACAACGAGTTTGAGGTGTTGACTTGGCCTCCAAATTCCCCAGATCTCAATCCAATCGAGCATCTGTGGGATGTGCTGAACAAACAAATCCGATCCATGGAGGCCCTACCTCGCAATTTACAGGACTTAAAGGATCTGCTGCTAACATGTTGGTGCCAGATACCACAGCACACCTTCAGGGGTCTAGTGGAGTCCATGCCTCGACGGGTCAGGGCTGTTTTGGCAGTAAAAGGGGGACCAACACAATATTAGGAAGGTGGTTATAATGTTATGCCTGATCTGTGTATATAGCCAACATGTGTGCAACACACACACACACACACACACACACACATAAAAACATTTGGAAACATTACTATTTTCTCTTAAGTCTCTTATGCTCATCAAGCCTGCATTTATTTGATCAAAAATACAGAAAAAAAACTGTAATATTGTTAAATATTATTACAATTTCAAATAAAATGTTTTCTATTTTAATATACTTTAAAATATAATTTATTTCTGTGATGCAAAGCTGAATTTTCATCAGCCATTACTCCAGTCTTCAGTGTGACATGATCCTTCAGAAATATTCTAATATGCTGATTTATTATTAATGTTGGAAACAGTTGTGCTACTTAATATTTTTTTTTTTATAACCTCTGATACTTTTTTCAGGATTCATTGATGTATAAAAAGTTAAAAAAGTACAGCATTTATTTAAAATAGAAATATTTTGTAACAATATACACTGCCGTTCAAAAGTTTGGGGTCAGTGATTTTTTTCTTTCTTTTTTGAAAGAAATTAATACTTTTATTCAGAAAGGATAAATTGATAAAAGGTGATAGTAAAGATTTATATTGTTAGAAAAGATTTCTATTTTGAATAAATGCTGTTCTTTTCAACTTTTTCTTCATCAACGAACCCTGAAAAAGTATCACAGGTTAAAAAGAATATTAAAGGGGTGGTTGATTACCCCTTTTTACAAGATGTAAAATAAGTCTCTGATGTCCACAGAGTGTGTATGTGAAGTTTTAGCTCAAAATACACCACAGATCATTTTTTTATAGCATGTTAAAATTTTCACTTTTTGAGGGTGAGCAAAAACATGCCGTTTTTGTGTGTCCCTTTAAATGCAAATGAACTGCTGCTCACGGGGCGGAGCTTCAAGAGCTTGTGTTAGCAGCTCTGATTACCTCATGCAGACATGCAATGAAACTGTTCAGCCTTTTATGCTCAAACCGGAGTCGGACAATGATGGAGAGACACAAAAAGAAGTGACAACATGTAGAATGCAACAAGATGTACCTGAATGGTTAGTTGATGAATTTATGTAGCTGATGTGGAGTTAACTATCTTCAAGTCATTGATTAGCATATTCTGTCATGATAATCTATAAATTCTCAACATGGCCTCACACCCTTTGTTGTGTGTTCCCGGGGGCAGGGTTTATGTAAATTTCAGGGTTGTGATGTCACTAACCCGGGAGGAAGCTTCTGTAGTCCCTACCAGCCGTTTGTTGTAGTCCTTAAAAAGTGATTTCTTTAAAAGAAAATATCTCCCTTTGCTTTGAGCTTTGAGCGTTGTAACTTTGCAGATGTTGTTTATGCTCAAACAGAAACATTACACACTAACTAAAGTTAAAAAAGTGAAATCATAATCAACCACCCCTTTAAGCAGCTCAATTGTTTCCAACATTGATAAAAAACCGAGTATCAAATCAGCATATTAGAATGATTTCTGAAGGATCATGTGACACTGAAGACTGGAGTAATGATGCTGAAAATTCAGCTTTGATCACAGGAATAAATTACATTTTAAAGTATATTAAAATAGAAAAACATTATTTTAAGTTGTAATAATATTTCACAATATTACTGTTTTTTTCTGTATTTATTATCAAATAAATGCAGGCTTGATGAGCATAAGAGACTTCTTTCAAAAACATTAAAAATAGTAATGTTTCCAAACTTTTGACCGGTATATATCTGTGCGCTATGGGAATTCTTATTCTAGCCCGCCGCCTCCCCAGCACCACCTGCCTACATCAATTAAAGCATCATCTGTGTTTGATTTTATTTTTATGGATCATTTTCTTTTAATAAACACTGTTACATATTTGCAGACAATATTTTGCAGAATGCAACAAGGCAAAACAGGAAGCCACTGAGACCCAGAGAAGATGTGATGAGTTTATATCAACATTAGCAAACAAAGTCTCTGTAAATGTGGCAGGAAAGGTGGATCCTATGGATTATATTGTATCCGTGGTGAGTGTTTTAGGCATATGCTTTTTGCCAGTCCTTTAATATTCTCCAGATCTCTAACATATCTCTCTATGATAAGGTGGATGCATGCTTCAAGGACAGAGAGCGGCTGAAGAGCTGCATTTGTTCTTTAGAGGAGAGTGTGAAGTTGTATGAGGTGGAGTGTAAAGCCAGCAGAGAAACCGTAAAGAGACTGGCGACTGATGTAGACCATGAACAGACGCTCTCAGCCTCCAGAGCAAATGAGCTGAACTCTAACAGACAGGTATCAGTCCAGATCAATAATGCAATGTAACACACAACTTTTGTTTGGATAAACTGCATTTATTCGATCAAAAATATTGGGAACATTCAACATTATTACAATTTAAAATAATATTAATTCTTCAATTTTCAGCAGCCATTACCCCAGTCTTCAGTGTCATAAAAGTATGTTCAGTGTCACAAAAATATGTTCTAAGAACGTTTTGCTAACGGTCCCATTATGTTCTCTGAACGTTCAAAATGCCCAGTTTTTCATGTGTTTAAAAACGTTTTTTCTTAGTTATACAAATATTAAGGGAACATTACATTTGATCATTTTACAAACATTATGAACGTTACTTTTGAATGTTCAAGCAGTAACATTTAAAAAAAAATGTTTCAGAAAAAATGTTCAATGAAAGTTGTATAAATAATGTTTTTTGTGCTAACATTTTAAGAACCAGATAACTTTGAACAAACTTTCTATTAACATTACTGGAAGAACATTTTTTCATAACTTGTTCTTGTTAACAGTGAGATCCATATTTAAAAAACATAAAAAATATCTTAATTATTCCAAACTTTTAACAAGTAGCTTATTTCACTTCATCAGAAGAAGTAAATATATTTTGCATAAGACTTCAGTTAACGTTGCTTATTAGCATGTATATTACTAGGATATTGTCTGTTTATTAGTACTTACAAAGCACATATTAATGCCTTATTCTGCATGACCATATTCCACATCCCTTAATCTTACCCAATACCTAAACTTATCAACTACCTTACTAACTATTAATAACCAGTTATTAGGAGTTTATTGAGGCAAGAGTCATATTTAATAGTTAGTTAATAGTGAGATTTAGTCCCTAATCTAAAGTGTGAGCCTTTTTTAAACATTGTGACAATTTTTTAAGTATATTTCCTGTAAAGCAAAATCAGTAAGATTAAATCAGTAATATACTGTATGTTTTGTCAGGAATTGGATATAATCTCCCTGAAGAAGCTAAGTTTAGAGAGGGAGAACCAGACCCTTAAAAACTCCCTGCAGGAGACTGAACTGGCGCTGGCGTCTGCACAGCAGCGCTGCCGCCACTATGAGAATCTGTCTCAAGATCTGGAAAATAAATTCCACGGCTGCCAGAATGAAGCTCAGGCGTCTCACAGTCACCACGAGGCCTTCGTGAAGAATGTGGAAGCCCTGCTGGACGATCGGTCTCTTCCTGTTCCACACACAGAGAATGACATATTGAAGGCACTTACAGCCCTTTGTACCAGGGAGAAAAGTGCACGAAAGGTCATTTGCATTTCGGACTATTATAAAACAGATTGCATTCTTATTCTTCAACTAATGCTTTCTGCGTGCTCTAGTCTCAGATGGAAATGGAAAGCAGGCTGGCGGAGGTGACAGAGCAGTTGTCCAGCCACAAAGAGCATCAGAGCGGCTCTGAACGGAGGAAACAGGAGCTGCTGGACAGAATACAGAGTCTGGAGGATGAGCTTCTGACTGCTGGAGTCTGCAAAGATGGAATGAATCTGGACAAACAGCATGTGAGGAAGTAGCCTCAGTTCACATTGTAAAACATTTTTTGGCCACTGTATCCTTATTTTGCAACAAGAATGCTATTTTCTGTGAATATGTGAGACTTCCAGTTCATTAAATGCTATAGGTAAATAACTATAAGAATAGTGCAGTAAACGGTAAAACTATTTGCACTACAAACCAGTGTGTTTATAACAATACATTAAAATAATAAAAAAGACATTCTACTAACCATAAGTAACTTTGCAATTACATGTCAACTAACTCTCATAGTACACTGTAAACCCTAATGGTCAAAATAATTAATTGGTTTGAGTAGAGCCAACTCAAATTAAACAAATGAGTTAAATCAAATACATTTTTATGAGTATTTAGAACTTTTTCTTTTGAGTTCACAAAACTGACACATTTTAAGTAATCTGAATTGTTTCATTGTTTTGAGTTTTATGAACTTGTTTCTTTTAATTTAGACTAACTGGGCTGGAATTTCTATTTCCCAGCATCCTTTGCCATGACACTCAAAAGGGACAGTAAATGCTAAATACCATCATGGTGACGAGTGGAGCATGAGCTTAGTTTGAACAGATAAACAGCATGTTAAATGTTCTATATTGCTGTACTCATTCAGCAACTGCTATGCTATGCTAATGCTATCAAAGCATTGTGTAACCAATTAGCAAGGTAGCATTTATTGAATTAGCTGGTTAAAACTAGCCAAGTTTCCACTACGAAAAATATTTAAGTTGATCATTTTAAGTTAAATGTATGAATTAGCTTCCTCAAATATTTGAAGTTAAGAGCAATTAAAATGTATGCAATTAAAAATCTGCAAGTTCTGCTTACTTAAACTTTATATTTCTTAACTTAAAAAAATGTATGAAACCAATTGCCTCAATTTTTTTAGTTTTGCCAACTTATTCAGGTATTAGTAGACTGATAGGTTAGGGTTTGGGTAAGTAGAATAAGTTGACATGTAGTTGCAATCAAAATAAAGAGTGATAATATGATAAGAAATACCCGTTTGTAATATCAACCAGCATAACAAGCTGTTTTTGACAGCTAAAAATAACTTGAAGCGAATGACACCAGAAGCCTTGCACAATTAAGTTTCAAATGGAAAGGCCCGCTGTCACGTTAATGATGGATATCAATTGGAATAATTAGAATGCATCATAAATGTCTTAAAATGACCTCTTAGTAATGTCATTGGTCTTCTTCCTCTGTAGTACCTGCGGTTTGTGGAGCAGCTCTCAGAGAAGTTAAAAGTGGACCATGTTGCTGCAGAGCTGGGATTTGATATGAGACTTGAGGCCATTCTTACACGAGCACAACAGCTGACCAGGCAGGAAGGGACAACGTTACTGGAGACCAGGACACAAATCTACAGCCTTCAGAGAAAGGCATGTAAAGTAAAATAAAACATGTTACAAGCATGTTACAAACATGTTACATGTAAAATAAAACTACAAATTACTGCCTAATTGTGTCATATTTTACTGACTTAAAATGGTAACACTTTATTTTATAGTGTCATTGTTACATATCTTACATGCAGTTAATATAGTAATAACAGTAAATTATGCATAATTACATGCAACTAACCCTCAACCAAACCCTAACCCTATAGTGAGTACATGTAGTTACTTAATATTAATCAGTAATTAAATGTGTAATTACAGTGTAACAATGACACCTTAAAAATAATGTGTAACCCTTAAAATGTACAAAATTGATCATAAACATAAAAAAAAATTATATTTATGGTTTAATAAAAACAAAAAATAACAATTGAAAAAAAAATCAAAACCATTGAAATTTAATTTTAAATATAATTAAACAATCAAAAGGGAAAAAAAAAAAAAAAAAAAAAAAAAAAAAATATATATATATATATATATATATATATATATATATATATGAAAATAAAAATCTGATGAATTTATTATAATATAAATTTTAAGAATTTTGTTTAATTATATTTAAAATAAAATTTCAGTGGTTTTGATTTTTTGTTTTTATAAAAAACCATAAATATTAAAAAAATTGAAAACTTTGGAAAATGCACTATTTTTTTTTTTATTATTATTTCTTTAAATGGTTATGATACATTTTGTACATTTTAAGGGTTACACTTAATTTTAAGGTGTCTTTGTTACACTGTAAATACACATTTAATTACTGATTAATATTAAGTAACTACATGTACTTACTATAGGGTTAGGATTGGGGTTTGGTTGAGGGTTAGTTGCATGTAACTGTGCATAATTTATAGTTATTACTATAGTAACTGCATGTAAGATATGTAACAATGACACTATAAAATAAAGTGTAACCATTAAAATGTACAAAATTTATCATAAACATTTAAAAAAAAAACTATATAACTATATATATGTGACCCTGGACCACAAAACCAGTCATAAGGGTTAAAGGGGTCATGAACTGGCTTTTTTTTTTTTTTTATACTGTTGTCTGAGGTCAACTTATGACGTTCGCGTGGTTTTTACATTCAAAAATATCATAATGAATAAGTAATAGGCTATTTTCTACCCTGGTTTTGAGCCTCTCTCATGGAACGCTCGGTTTTTATGTGTGGTTTAACGCTCGGTGTGTGGCACTGAAGACTTGGAAGTAAACGCCCACTGCTATGATTGGATAAGCTTTGCATATTACAATGAGCTTCGGCTCCCCCGTCAGTACACGTGAGGAATTGTTTTGAAAGCGTGTGGGAAAACGGCAACCGGAATGATTCGCCCACAAGGCTCGCAAAATGTCTTTATCAAACAAACACAATGATTTATTTCTCATCCACCCGCAATTAATTGGAATGTTATTTTTTACTATTTGGCCCGCACGATCGGTGGATATAACCGCAAACCGTGCATCACTAACACACACACGCACGCACAAGCCTCACTGCAGAGTCAGACAAATCAGCATGATTAACAACTTCCGCGATTGTATTTTTCCTTCAAATATCAAGTCAAGAGAGTGAACAACGCACATCAAGAAAGGAATGTTATTTCACTATTTAAGATAGCCTGTCGGCAGGCCGGTGATACGTTTTGGTAGCACGTCTGGAAAACACAGCCCCGGGACGTTGGGCTTTGCGAGCCCTGGCCCATACATGTCCGAGTCTGATCCCGAATCGCAGCACAGTGAACCAACAACACCTCAAATAAAGGATACTCCAGCCTGTGACAGTGTGCTAAGTTATGTTCAGTTAGACACGTTCACATAATCAATAGATATCAAACGATCTGTAACAATGCAATACTATCACATATAAAAAACATTTTTTACTCACATAAGTGTGTTGCTTCATTCATTCATGTAATCTCATCCTGTCTGCAAATCCAGTCTCTTGTTTACAAACGAATCCGTGGTGAAATGAAGGAACAAACGTGCAATGTCTTACCCACGTGAGCTGGATACTCATTAAAAATAAAGTTCATCCATGCATTCATAATATTGGAATCTGAATTAAGCTTATGCAGCATGTTTATTGCTTGGAAGTTCGATCCGGTTTAGCTCCACGTAGGCCTGTTATTTATCTAACATGCCATGCACAAATCGGTGGGCGGGGCTACAGAATCAGGCGTTCGTCTTCTTCGGTTAAGGCGGTGTTTCACTGCTCTCTGACGTCACAGCCTGACACATTCTGAGATCGAGCGTTTGCTGGGCCTGGTGTCAATAAAAGCTTTTCTTTGACTAACAAGGAAGTTTTCAGCTCCGAAACTTACAGGATATTCTTATATCATGATGAACTTTTATACATCAAAGGCTGAATGAAAAGTTCATTTCTCAATTCATGACCCCTTTAATTTTTTGAAATTGAGATTTATACATCATCTGAAAGCTGAATAAATAAGCTTTCCATTGATCTATGGTTTGTTAGGATAGGACGTTAGATTAGAATATTTAGCTGAGATACAACTATTTGAAAATCTGGAATCTGAGGGTGAAATAAAATCTAAATATTGAGAACATCGCCTTTAAGGTTGTCCAAATGAAGTCCTTAGCAATGCATATTACTACTAATAATACATTTTTGATACAGTGGGGAGAACAAGTATTTGATACACTGCCGATTTTGCAGGTTTTCCTACTTACAAAGCATGTAGAGGTCTGTAATTTTGATCATAGGTACACTTCAACTGTGAGAGACGGAATCTAAAATCAAAAATCCAGAAAATCACATTGTATGATTTTTAAATAATTAATTTGCATTTTATTGCATGACATAAGTATTTGATCACCTACCAACCAGTAAGAATTCCGGCTCTCACAGACCTGTTAGTTTTTCTTTAAGAAGCCCTCCTGTTCTCCACTCATTACCTGTATTAACTGCACCTGTTTGAACTTGTTACCTGTATAAAAGACACCTGTCCACACACTCAATCAAACAGACTCCAACCTCTCCACAATGGCCAAGACCAGAGAGCTGTGTAAGGACATCAGGGATAAAATTGTAGACCTGCACAAGGCTGGGATGGGCTACAGGACAATAGGCAAGCAGCTTGGTGAGAAGGCAACAACTGTTGGCACAATTATTAGAAAATGGAAGAAGTTCAAGATGACGGTCAATCTCCCTCAGTCTGGGGCACCATGCAAGATCTCACCTCGTGGGGCATCAATGATCATGAGGAAGGTGAGGGATCAGCCCAGAACTACATGGCAGGATCTGGTCAATGACCTGAAGAGAGCTGGGACCACAGTCTCAAAGAAAACCATTAGTAACACACTACGCCGTCATGGATTAAAATCCTGCAGCGCACACAAGGTCCCCCTGCTCAAGCCAGCGCATGTCCAGGCCCGTCTGAAGTTTGCCAATGACCATCTGGATGATCCAGAGGAGGAATGGGAGAAGGTCATGTGGTCTGATGAGACAAAAATAGAGCTTTTTGGTCTAAACTTCACTCACCGTGTTTGGAGGAAGAAGAAGGATGAGTACAACCCCAAGAACACCATCCCAACCGTGAAGCATGGAGGTGGAAACATCATTCTTTGGGGATGCTTTTCTGCAAAGGGGACAGGACGACTGCACCATATTGAGGGGAGGATGGATGGGGCCATGTATCGCGAGATCTTGGCCAACAACCTCCTTCCCTCAGTAAGAACATTGAAGATGGGTCGTGGCTGGATCTTCCAGCATGACAACGATCCGAAACACACAGCCAGGGCAACTAAGGAGAGGCTCCGTAAGAAGCATCTCAAGGTCCTGGAGTGGCCTAGCCAGTCTCCAGACCTGAACCCAATAGAAAATCTTTGGAGGGAGCTGAAAGTCCGTATTGCCCAGCGACAGCCCCGAAACCTGAAGGATCTGGAGAAGGTCTGTATGGAGGAGTGGGCCAAAATCCCTGCTGCAGTGTGTGCAAACCTGGTCAAGAACTACAGGAAACGTATGATCTCTTTAATTGCAAACAAAGGTTTCTGTACCAAATATTAAGTTCTGCTTTTCTGATGTGTCAAATACTTGTCATGCAATAAAGTGCAAATTAATTACTTAAAAATCATACAATGTGATTTTCTGGATTTTTGTTTTAGATTCCGTCACTCACAGTTGAAGAGTACCTATGATAAAAATTACAGACTTCTACATGCTTTGTAGGTGGGCAAACCTGCAAAATCGGCAGTGTATCAAATACTTGTTCTCCCCACTGTATATTTACAGTAGGAAATTTACAAAATATCTTCATGGAACATGAACTTTACTTAATATCCTAATGATTTTTGGCATAAAAGAAAAATATATTGTTGGCTATTGCCACAAATATACCCGTGCGACTTATGACTAGTTTTGTGGTCCAGGGTCACATATAAGTTATATAAGTTTAAATGTAAAATCAAAATACAAAGTTCTGTCATGAAGATGGCGCAGACTCCTTAACTCCTTATCTGCTCGCATGACTTGCAGTGAACAGGGCACGGCTGATTGGTTCCTGCTGTATCAGTAGCCAATGAGCTCGCTGCTCAACCTTCAAATACTTGGTCAGTATTTGCTGTAGCAGTGCAGCGCGCTTTCAGAAACCCTCCACCTTCCCCAGCTCCACCTGTATAGATATGCTACGGGTAATTCATGTGTGCTCTATTGTACAGCAGAAGCATGTCTTACTTGCTCACAGCAGTGTGTCATGTGTGTATTGGCAGTAGCAAGTCCTGTACTTGCTCTGCAGCAGCAGCAGCGTAGCAGATCTATTCCGCCAAGACCAAACATATCAACATTGTCATACCCATTACCATGCCAGACACTCAGAGGGTTGTCACGACAGAAATGTGAATCTTAAATATACATCTTGATCTAATTTTTAAATATTAACCATACAGCATTCCTAATATTATATGATTGTTAATGATAATTGACTATTATTTCCATCCATGGCTACAGCTTAAAGAACAGAAGGAGCGTTCAGGAAGTAAAGACCTTCACCTGGAGCTGCTGAGGAGGAAGGTGGTCCAGCTGGAGGAGGAGAGGAGGAGCCGCTCAGCTCTGGCGGTGGAGAAAGATGATGCTGCTCTGGCCTGTAAGAAGCTCCAGAAGCGGGTGGATCGACTGCAGGCGGAGCTGAGCACCTTACGCTTCTCCAACACAGAGCTGAAAGCCCAGCTGTCCCACACCAATGAGCTCAAGGTACAGGGAAGAGCCCTGACCCCCAGACCCTCACCAAACAGAGTCATTTCAGCATAAAATACAAAAAAGAATTTTTAATAATAATAAAAAAGTGAATCTGTAAATATACAAAACTGTTTCTCTTTAGAATGCTTTGAGGGAATCTGAAATTGCATGAATATAAAAATGACTTCTTATCAAGACCAACTTTCTCTGTATAGGGTTCTTGATATGACTATACATTTCTTTGGAGATAGAAATGCTCATGTTTCACTATAGGTTCTTCAGATCAGTGTTTTAGTTTCTGAATTTATGTACTGATAATAAGATGTGCTTTGAATACAAAGTTGCTTTGGATTAAAGCATCTGCCAAATGCATAAATGTATATGTTTTAAATCGATCCTTTATGTTTTAAGTCGCAAAAGAATGGAAGTAGCGACAGATCTTTTCTTCCATATTGTGACGTACAATGTGAATTTAATTGGATTATCGAAAAAGAAATAGATTATCTTTTACTGGAATATTGAGTTATGACATTTTGATTAAGATTTATCAGGTCAAAAGAATTGTTAAAAGATGAAACATGCATGGATGAATTGTTCACAATAAGATTTTGAAAATAGAGAGTGGCAATGCTTATAAATGCTCAGTTTCTGCTGTCTTTGGTGCAACAAGATCAAAGTGATGGAACAAAACCAAGCCATAGAGGAACAGAGTAAGAATCTGGGAAAGCTCGAGAAGAACAAGGTAAAGACTGAGAAGAAGCTGACCACCATCAAGTCAGAGCTGCAAAACCAGGAACTCAGAGCCAGAGATGAGATCCAACAAGCCCAAAGACTCCTGGACACTCAGTCTAGTGCCATAGCAGATCTTACTCACAGTGAGAAACAGGTACAGAGTGTGACGTAAGACACATATCTACACATAAAAAAATCCTAACCCAAAGTTCTGAATATATATATATATATATATATATATATATATTTTATACACACACTATATTGCCAAAAGTTTTGGGACACCTGCCTTTATATGCACATGAACTGTAATGACATCCCATTCTTAATCCGTAGGGTTTAATATGGAGTTGGCCCACCCTTTGCAGCTATAACAGCTTCAACTCTTTTGGGAAGGATTTCCACAAGGTTTAGGAGTGTGTTTATGGGAATTTTTGACCATTCCTTTAGAAGCACATTTGTGAGGTCAGGCACTGATGTTGGACGAGAAGGCCTGGCTCGCAGTCTCCGCTCTAATTCATCCCAAAGGTGTTCTATCGGGTTGAGGTCAGGACTCTGTGCAGGCCAGTCAAGTTCCTCCACACCAAACTCGCTCATCCATGTCTTTATGGGCCTTGCTTTGTGCACTGGTGCGCAGTCATGTTGGAATAGGAAGGGGCCATCCACAAATCCCCAAAGGGACCATTCCCACAAAGTTGGGAGCATGGAATTGTCCAAAATGTCTTGGTATGCAGAAGCATTAAGTGTTCCTTTCACTGGAACTAAGGGGCCAAGCCCAACCCCTGAAAAGCAACCCCATACCATAATCCCCCCTCCACCAAACTTTACACTTGGCACAATGCAGTCAGGAAAGTACCGTTCTCCTGGCAACCGCCAAACCCAGACTCGTCCATCAAATTGCCAAACAGAGAAGCGTGATTCGTCACTCCAGAGAACACGTCTTCACTGCTCTAGAGTCCAGTGGCGGTGTGCTTTACACCACTGCATCCGAAGCCTTGCACTTGGTGATGTAAGGCTTGGATGCAGCTGCTCGGCCATGGAAACCCATTCCATGAAGCTTTCTACGCACTGTTCTTGAGCTAATCTGAAGGCCACACAAAGTTTGGAGGTCTGTAGCTATTGACTCAGATGACTGAGAAGTTGGCGACTTCTGCACACTGTGCGCCTCAGCATGCGCTGACCCCGCTCTGTGATTTTACGTGGCCTACCACTTCGTGGCTGAGTTGCTGTTGTTCCCAATTGCTTCAACTTTGTTATAATACCACTAACAGATGACCATGGAATATTTAGTAGTGAGTTAATTTCACGAATGGACTTATTGCACAGGTGGCAACCTATCATGGTACCACGCTTGAATTCACTGAGCTCCTGAGAGTGACCCATTCTTTCACAAATGTTTGTAGAAGCAGTCTGCATGCCTAGGTGCTTGATTTTATACACCTGTGGCCATGGAAGTGATTGGAACACCTGAATTCAATGATTTGGAGGGGTGTCCCAATACTTTTGGCAATATACACTCACCTAAAGGATTATTAGGAACACCATACTAATACTGTGTTTGACCCCCTTTCGCCTTCAGAACTGCCTTAATTCTACGTGGCATTGATTCAACAAGGTGCTGAAAGCATTCTTTAGAAATGTTGGCCCATATTGATAGGATAGCATCTTGCAGTTGATGGAGATTTGTGGGATGCACATCCAGGGCACGAAGCTCCCGTTCCACCACATCCCAAAGATGCTCTATTGGGTTGAGATCTGGTGACTGTGGGGGCCATTTTAGTACAGTGAACTCATTGTCATGTTCAAGAAACCAATTTGAAATGATTCGAGCTTTGTGACATGGTGCATTATCCTGCTGGAAGTAGCCATCAGAGGATGGGTACATGGTGGTCATAAAGGGATGGACATGGTCAGAAACAATGCTCAGGTAGGCCGTGGCATTTAAACGATGCCCAATTGGCACTAAGGGGCCTAAAGTGTGCCAAGAAAACATCCCCCACACCATTACACCACCACCACCAGCCTGCACAGTGGTAACAAGGCATGATGGATCCATGTTCTCATTCTGTTTACGCCAAATTCTGACTCTACCATCTGAATGTCTCAACAGAAATCGAGACTCATCAGACCAGGCAACATTTTTCCAGTCTTCAACTGTCCAATTTTGGTGAGCTCGTGCAAATTGTAGCCTCTTTTTCCTATTTGTAGTGGAGATGAGTGGTACCCGGTGGGGTCTTCTGCTGTTGTAGCCCATCCGCCTCAAGGTTGTGCGTGTTGTGGCTTCACAAATGCTTTGCTGCATACCTCGGTTGTAACGAGTGGTTATTTCAGTCAAAGTTGCTCTTCTATCAGCTTGAATCAGTCGGCCCATTCTCCTCTGACCTCTAGCATCAACAAGGCATTTTCGCCCACAGGACTGCCGCATACTGGATGTTTTTCCCTTTTCACACCATTCTTTGTAAACTCTAGAAATGGTTGTGCGTGAAAATCCCAGTAACTGAGCAGATTGTGAAATACTCAGACCGGCCCGTCTGGCACCAACAACCATGCCACGCTCAAAATTGCTTAAATCACCTTTCTTTCCCATTCTGACATTCAGTTTGGAGTTCAGGAGACTGTCTTGACCAGGACCACACCCCTAAATGCATTGAAGCAACTGCCATGTGACTGGTTGATTAGATAATTGCATTAATGAGAAATTGAACAGGTGTTCCTAATAATCCTTTAGGTGAGTGTATATATATATATATATATATATATATATACAGTGGTGGTCAGAATTATTGGCACCCCTGGTAAATATGATCAAAGATGGCTGTAAAAATAAATCTGCATTGTTTATCCTTTTGATCTATCATTCAAAAAATTCGCAATAATCTAACCTTTCATTGAAATAAAAGAATGGAAAGTTGGGGGAAAAAAATCACATTATTAAATAAATGCTTTTCTCCAAAACACGTTGGCCACAATTATTAGCACCCCTAGAATTTTATTTTTATGAGTAAAATATCTCTGAAGTATATTCCCATTAATATTTACATTTTTTAGCACACCAGGGTGACTAGGAACATGAAATTGTCCAGCTATGATGTCTTGTTCCACAGGAGTTTAAATATGAGGAAACTCAAAGGCCAAATTCCCTTAATCATTCATCACAATGAGTAAAGCCAAAGAATATAGTTCTGATGTGCAGCAAAAGATTGTTCAGCTTCACAAAATAGAAAGTGGCTGTAGGAAAATAGCTAAAGCATTGAAAATCCCCATTTCCATCATCAGGGCAATAATTAAGAAGTTCCAATCAACTAAAGATGTTACAAATCTGCCTGGAAGAGGACGTGTGTCTATATTGTCTAAATGCTCGGTGAGGAGGAAAGTTTGAGTGGCCAAAGACTCTCCAAGGATCACAGATGAAGAATTGCAGAGATTAGTTGAGTCTTTGGGTCAGCAAGCCTAAAAAATAAAAAAAAATCAGACAACCCCTACATCACCACATGTTGTTTTGGAGGGATTCAAGAAAAATCCTTCTTGCTCATCCAGAAACAAACTCCAGCATATTCAGTTGTCAGGCACGACTGGAGCTTCAGACGGGACCTGATTCTGTGGTCAGATGAAACTATAAAAGAGCTTTTTGGCAGCAAATCCACCAGATTGGTTTGGTGCAAACAGGCATAAAAAATACCCCATGTCCACATTTAAAAATACTGCTGGATCTTTGATGTTGTGGGCCTATTTTTTTGCTGGAGGTCCTGGACATCTTGTTCAGATACATGGTATCATGGATTCTAGCAAATACCAACAGATAAAAAATCAAAACCTGACGGCCTCTGCTAGAAATCTTATAATGGGCCATGGTTGGATCTTCCATCAGGACAACGATACAAAACAAACATCAAAATCAACACAAAAATATGTCACTGAACACAAAATGAAGCTTCTGTCATGACCATCCCAGTCCCCTGACCTGAGCCCTATAGAAAATGAGTGGGGTGAAGTGAAGAGAAGAAGCACCAACATGGATCTGGGAATCTGAAGGATCTGGAGAGATTCTGTATGGAGGAATGGTCTCTGATCTCTTGTCAGGTGTTCTCCAAACTCATCAGGCATTATAGAAGAAGACTCAGAGCTGTTATCTTGGCAAAAGGAGGTTGCAAAAAGTATTTAATAAAAGGGTGCCAATAATTGTGGCCAACTTGTTTTGGAGAAAAGCATTTATTTCATAATGTGATTTACACCCCACTTTCAATTCTTTTGCTTCAATGAAAGGTTAGATTTTTGTGAATTTTTGGAATAAAAGATCAAAAGGATAAATAATGCAGATTTATTTTTTACAGCCATATTTGATCATATTTACCAGGGGTGCCAATAATTCTGACCACCACTGTATATATATGCACATGGGAATGCATTGACATTATTAAAAGTAACAAGTATGCTTGTACATTGCAGTTGCTGGACTTCTACACTGTGGTGTCTCAGATGTTGGGTGTTGACTGCACAGGCTGCGTGCCAAACTATGAAGTTCTCAGAAGGCTGGAGGTTCTGATCCAATCACGTCACTGCACTGCTCATCTACACCAGCATCACACGCCTCACATCTGGGAAACTCCAGTTTCCTCCATAAACGTTGCTCATTCTCATGAGTTCAAACCCCAGGCTCTGCCAGCTCCTTCCAGTTCAACATCGGAGAGATCGGCAGCCCACTGTGATAATAACCTCCAATTTTAAATTAATGTTCATCCTACTGTAGCTGCACAGCCTGCATATGATGTGGATTGGATTCTGATGTTCTGGTATCCCCAAAAGGCTTCTTAACTAGCCTAACCAGCACAATTTCCTTGGTTAAACAGCTTTAGCAAGTTATGATGGAGAAAAACATGGCTACACTTGTCCATCAGCTAGACCAGCACCAAACCAGCTGGTCTAAGATGGTTGTTTCAGAAGGTTAATAAATATTTCCAGTTTTAGCTGGCAAGCATGTGGCAACACCTGCTGGTAGATTCTTTAACTACACCTTTCTGGGAACAAAAAGTGTGTTTCTATAACATTCAAAAGACACTAGCCATGTATTTTGGCAAAATTTTGGTATTTTGTTTGTTGTGATGAGCGAGATGACTCCTACCTCCTAATGGACGTATGTTGACAATGAATTGATGGCAGTGTTTAATACAACCCTGTGAATATTATTTGCAAATCAGTTCAATGCTTAAGCAGAGATTGCATCTGGCAAGAAAATAATGATCTTCATTTAATCTTTTATTTTAATGAAAAATACTAATCAGCAGGTTAAGTGTATATCATATGTGTATTTTCATTGCGAAGGTTTCTTAGGCCTTAGCAAACTGTACATCCATAAATATCCTTTTCTTTGATATCAGTGGTTTACATATTCATGACAGTTAACTTGAATATTAGAGCAGGTAATTTAAGATCAAAAATTAAAAATCAACAACAAAGTCAATGAAATCAATGATTGTTTTAAAACCAAAGGATGACCACATGCCAAAAATACATATAAAAAATAATTGCAATATAGAGTTAATAAATTTTTCATCTTCTCTTTTTTACAAGTTATTCATTTGATACAAGCAATTCCACACATTTCAGTTTTTTTCCAATAAACTCAATCTTTCCATGATTAAAAAAAGGCCTTTAGACCTGATTAACTCTTTTGACAGTACCAGTGTTGAGTTAATATCCTACGCTCTATTTTCCTCCCTCAAGTCAAATATGGAAGAACATCAGTAGTACTAACAACACCTGACAGCAGTTTTCAGTGCAATAGGCTTTGTTCTAACATCTACACGAGACTCAGTGACGTACTGTAAATTTAGCAGCTGTACAAGGACACAATAATAATTCACTTTGGCTGCCAAACAACTTAATTTATGTCAGTTGCCAATTTCGGGAGAAACCCAATGCTGAGCTGCCATTTTTTTACTTCAAAGTCAGGCTCACATGGGCGGAGGCCCGTTGGTGTAGCTGAGCATGGGGTGGAAGGAGCGGGCGAAGTTGTTGAGTTGGGCACAGCTGTAGTCTTCCTCAGACGTAGGCACAAGACAGGCCACGACCACCACCAGCAGCAGGATGATCTGCAGGGGCAGAGCGGCCCAGAGGACACGCTTCAGGAAGCTTTTGCACCAGGGCGGTGGATCTTCCTCTTCAGAATGGGAGGAACCGGATCCAGCGGCGTTGCGAGACCTGCTAAACAAAAGACGGCACAAAGAGGTGGAAATACTCAGATGCAAAACAACGTAAATAAGAGAAATTACATTTGTTGTGTAGCTATTTCTAAAACTGTACCTAAGGAAACGGATTTTGTGTAGATTCACAATCCACAGAAGACATCTATAGTTTCTCCCTAAATAGGCTTTCATATTTAATGGATGGAATAATTTCTACATGCATATTTATCTCTGTCTGTTATATTTGGAAACACATTAGCTGCACAAGCTTGACACAGATAGAGTTAGTTTGAAATCTTCAGTAGCATTTAAAAGCAAAAGGGACATTTTATTATTTATAAATATGCATTTTTGTCAAAGCACTGTTAAACAGAGTGAATGCTAACAGAAAAAAGCACAGCTCAACAATTTTCAGTTTAAGGCAAAGAGGGATATCCTTAAAGGGATTGTTCACCCAAAAATGAAAATTCTGTCATCATTTAATCACCCTCAAGTTGTTCCAAACCGGTATGAATTTCTTTCTTCTTTTTTTTGGAAGAATATGGGCAAGTCAATGGGGTCCATCAACTGGTTATCACATTCTTCAGAATATCTTCTTTTGTGTTTAACAGAAGAAAGAAACTCATACAGGTTTGGAACAACTTGAGGGTGATTAAATGATGACAGAATTTTCATTTTTAGGTGAACTAGCCCTTTAATATCTGTGCACGGGTACTGTGGCCTAATTATTAAAAAAAAAAAAACGCTGTAAGAAACTAAATGTTTTATGTTCGAACCCAACAAGGAACGATCACCATTCGGCTCTTTGAGCAAGATACTTACATCGGTTACAGACGACAAACTGACTTTAATAATAACTTTTAAATAACTTTGCTACATTGATTTAGATACAAATGGCCGTAATAATAATTTAATCTGACTTCCTTGAAACACTAATCACTAGTAGAAAGTGGCTGGAAATGCAAATAGAGTTGAATAATGCAGTTCAATGTTGCATTGATCTCCTGGGAAAAGTATCCAAAATATAGAACAATATTACTTCATTATCTATCATTCTGCACAATTTTTTTTTGTTTATATGATTTTGAATATTGTACTGAGTTTGATATTTCTCAATTTTATCTTAAAATAACAAAAATCTTATTGGTTGATGGTTGATAGTTAATGGGCCCCATTGCCTTTCATAGTATTTTTTTTTACTATGGAAGGCAATGGGGTCCATCAACTGTTCGAATTCCCACATTCTTCAAAAAAAACAGAAGAAAGAAATTCATACAGTTTTGGAACAACATGAGGGAGAGTATAAATAATAAAAAAAAAAATCTTAAATGGTTAGTTCAACCAAAAATGAAAGTTCTGTCATCATTTACTCACCCTCATATAGTTCCAAAAAACATTGGTTCATTTTCGGAACACAAATGAAGATCTTTTTGATTAAATCTGAGAGCTTTCTGTCCCTCCATTGACAGCTACGCAACTCACTTTCACAAGTTCATAAAGAGATCGTAAAACTAATCCATATGATTTGAGCGTTTTAGTCCAAATTTTCTGAAGAGACCAATCATTTTATATGATGAACAGATTAAATTTAGGCTTTTATTCACATTTAAACATTGATCAGCGAACATAAACAGAAGCTCAACCAAACCTACTTGACACGCAAGAACAAACCTTATTGGTTCTTGTAGAAGCTCAAACGCGAAGCGTAACACGAGAATGAACCTCATTGGTTCTTGTTGAAGCTCAAACGTGCTGTGTAACACGAGAATGAACCTCATTGGTTCTTGCTGAAGCTCAAACGTGCTGCGTAACACGAGAATGAACCTCATTGGTTCTTGCTGAAGCTCAAACGTGCTGCATAACACACGAGAATGAACCTCATTGGTTCTTGGTGAAGCTCAAACGTGCTGCATAACACACGAGAATGAACCTCATTGGTTCTTGGTGAAGCTCAAACGTGCTGCGTAACACGAGAATGAACCTCATTGGTTCTTGCTGAAGCTCAAACGTGCGGCGTAACACACAAGAATGAACCTCATTGGTTCCCATGCGTCAAACGAACATGCTTGAGCTTCCGTTTACCACAACTGATGTGTGAGCTGATGAATGTTTATATGTGAATAAATATTCTATAAATTCTAATAAATTATCTGTTCATCATATAAAGTGATCGAGTCTCTTCAGAAAATTTGGACTAAACGCTCAATTCATATGGATTAATTTTACGATCTCTTTATGAACTTTTAAAGCGTCAAAGTGGTAGTTGTATTGCTGTCAATGGAGGGACAGAAATCACTCAAACTTCATCAAAAATATCTTTATTTGTGTTCCGAAGATGAACGAAGGTCTTACGGGTTTGGAACGACATGAAGGTGAGTAATTAATAACAGAATTTTAATTTTGGGGTGAACTATCCCTTTAAGGGCATAATTTCCTCTTCTCCTTCTCCTCTTTTTCCTTTTCTCACCCTCATGTCATTCCAAAACAGAATGACTTTCTTTCCTCTGTTTAACAATTATCTTATACTAAAATATAAATGTTTAAACAATTGAAAATTAAATAAAAAATATATTATAACAAAATGTGGTAATTTCATTGTGAATATGCATCTTTAAAGGGGATTTAATGAGATTATGTTTTATATTAATAGGACAATTTTAATCTTAATTATAAACAATTATTTTATAATAAAAGAAATCTTGTAATTTCACCATGACCCACTACAAGACAACTATTTGTGACTAACCATTTTTAAAGCTGGCATTTCATGGGAAACCAGATTGTCACTTGTTTCAGTGATATTATACTAAACAAATATATATTATTAAACAAATTTATAATAAAAATATCTTGTAATTGCACCATGCCTGAATACAAAACATCAACTTGTGACTAACCACCTTTAATGCTGACATATCATGGGAAACCGGGCTTAGTCACTCCTTTCAGAACTGTCCCAGCAGCTGAGAACCACTGGAATGTTATTGTGTGTTCTGACATTGAGTCTATGTAAGGCACAGTGATGTTTCTCTAGTGTCATCAAACTGCACGGATGGCAGATTGAAGGAGGGAGAAGATGATTGATTAGTCGGTGAAAGAGCAGATGTAACACACCAGAGAGAGAAAAAGAGAGAAACTGTTGCCAAGATTGTTCATTGCAGATGCTTGCTGAATAGACAAGAAAATGAACGGCTCAGCAGCAAAAGCAGCCTAGCGTATCCATATTTACAGCCAAGTATCAGATGAAAAATACATAAAACAAGCATGTTTTAAAAGGTGTTGTGAGGCTTGTGCCTGGTGCATGAGCTCCCTTCGTAGTGTCTATCTCAGCTCCCTAACCTGAGCAGTGTCTAGAATCACAGAAGATGATGGAAGTCATCAGCATGAGCCTTTAGGTTGCTAATATTTCTGCATGCATATCATGCTGAATCGCTGGGCCACTGCAAGGGTGGTCTGTCAGGTTAGTAGGACACTGTCCACTTAGGGGTCAACCCAGACCCTTTAGCGCTAGGGGCCTACATTCAGGTCATGGGTTGAGTTCCATTATCTTCCGAGTGTTCTAGAAACCAGGAGAAAGGTACCTGTGAAGTGGACTGCTCACACAGGCTCCGGGCTGTGACAGACTACTTTTGCCCCGTGGCTGTTTGCAATGAACAGGGGGGTAAAAGAAAGAAAGAATGTTTCAGTCCAGGCAAATAAAGACAAAGCTACTGATGAAAGAACCCAAAAAAGAAGAGCACCAACAAAATCAAATGAGGGGGTGACAGCACCTCTATGGAGACAAAGAAACTGGTTCTTCATGACACCGTTCTCAGAAAAACGACCTTGCCAACAAGGGATCCTTTACTATTTAAAAAGCTTTGAAGACATTTTAAGCTCACTTTGTAATTTTTTTCACTGGACAAATGGCTTGTTTTCTGAGAGTGACTCTGACAAAATCAGCAGAGAACATGTCAAAGGTCATATTTCACCCAGGAAGTTATGTATTACATAAAAATCATAATGAGTCCACCATTAAGATTTTTTGCATTACGATATTATTTTGATAAGCAAGCATATTTTACCCCTAAATTCTCATTACTGCAATGCAGAAAAAAATCTCAGTAACACTTTAGTTCAGGGTCCAATTCTCATTATTAACTAGTTGTTTATAAGCATGTATATTACTAGGATACTGTTTATTAGTACTTATAAAGCCTTATTCTGCATGACCATATTCTACATCCCTTAATCCTGCCCAATACCTAAACTTAACAACTACCTTACTAACTATTAATAACCAGTCATTAGGAGTTTATTGAGACAAAAGTCGTAGTTAATAGTGAGATTTAGACCCTAATCTAAAGTGTGACAAAATCATTAATTATATTATATTTATTATATATGCATTATAATGCAAAAAACTACAAATTAAGTAGCATAAAAAGCATTAAAATGAATTATTATATTATTATAATACAATATTATAGTATTATTAAATATTATAATACAGTATTATAGTATTATTAAATATTATAATACAGTATTATAGTATTATTAAATATTATAATACATATTATTTATTAAAATGTATTACATTACAGTAATACTTTGTATAAATCATTGTATAACTGTAATGAGAATCTGATGAAAATTCTTATAAATAAAAATACATTTAAAAAAGGCATGATTTTCTTCATGCTAAATATAATTTCACACTTTCTTCTTTTGATTTTGAGGTTAAATATGACCTGGACATTTTTTCATAGAACCAGTATTCCTTGAAGACTACAGTGTGGGAATCTAGAATAAACATGAATGTGGGAAAATGAGTAGAGGAACCAACCAAACCAGAATTTAGGGGTGTGATACAGGTGTGACTAGTTGTTTTAGGGATGTAAAACGCACTTGGATCAATCAAAGGGATGTGGAAACTCAATAGGGATGAATCACATCTCCAGTCCTGATGCGGCTCTTGCATTAGAGGAGAGCATGCTGGGAAAGGTTCTGAGTTTTGGAGGAACTCTGAGCAATATGCTAATAAGGTGTCAAGTGTGTTTTTGGAGGCCAAGTTTCAGGGACATTCAAGTGTCAGACTACCGTCTCAATGTGACAAGCAAACACTGATCTTTGAAGGGCCCAACAGAACATGAGGGTGATGTGTTACCGATCGCTGGCGACTGGGAGTGCTGCGTCCAGACACGGGGCTCAGGGAACCCGAAGTATCCAACTCATCAGCAGACGACCAAGATGACAAGTCCTACAGATTGTGTGTGATGAGGAGGGTTGGAGAAAGAGTGTGAGGAAACTTAAACTAGACATAAACATTGGATTAAGTTTAGTACTGCACATCAGGGTTATTATAGTTAACTGCAAACTAAAACCATTAAAACAATTTTGTTACTTTAAATAAAATAAACTTTAAAGGGATAGTTCACCCAAAAATTTAAATTCTGTATAATTTATTTGTTCCAAACGTATACATTTCTGGTAACACTTTAACACTTTAGTAACACTTTAGTTTACGATCCAATTCTTACTATTAACTATTCTTACTATTAACTAGTTGCTTGTTAGCATGCATATTACTAGAATATTGTCTGTTTATTAGTACTTATAAAGCAAATATTAATGCCTTATTCTGCATGACCACATTCTACATCCTTAATCCTACACAATACCTAAACTTAACTACCTTACTAACTATTAATAAACAGTAATTAGGAGATTATTGAGGCAAAAGTCATAGTTAATAGAGAGAATTGGACCCTAATCTGAAGTGTGACCAAATTTCTTTCTTCTGCTGAACACAAAAGAAGATATTTTGAAGAATGTCGGTAACAGTTGATGAACCCCATTGACTTCCATAGTATGGAAAAAAACGGTGCCTCAAAATATCTTCTTTTGTGTTCAGCAGAAGAAAGAAATTCATACAGGTTTAGAAAAACATGAGGGTGAATAAATGATGACAATTTCCATTTTTGGGTGAACTATCCCTTTAAGTCAAATAAAATAAAAAAAACTAAAACTTATTTTATTTCAGCTAGTTGCCAAGGCAACATTCCTCATTTTCATTTAGTTTTTATATATTTAGTTTTAAATAACTAAAACTAATATGTAAATAAAATTAATAAATATAAAAATGGTAAAAACTAAATTACTAAAACTTTAAAATAAAAAAAGGAAAATATAAAAATAAAAAAGTTCAAAATATTAATTAAAACTTAGCATCTCAATGATAATAAAATAACACTGCTGCACATCAAATATTCATTTAGAGCAGTGGTTCTCAACATTTTTGACCTGAAGGTTCCAACACAATATTCTAAGGCTCCTATACTCTATAATATAATATTAATAGAAATGTAATATAATATACTGTATATACTTATATTTATTAATTAATATAGTTTATATTCAATCATTAAGGTAAATTAGTTAACTACAATTCATTTAAAGTTTAAAGAACTATATGTTCTACAATAAAACAAAATTAATCAAGGGTGAAACGTTTTTTTTTAAAATTAATTTAGACATAAATTACTACTGATAATATCATTACTTACATTAATAATGACAATTTAAATCATTTTAAGTCATTCTGTGGCCCCCTTGTTTGCTGAGCCTCGGCACCCCAGTTGAAAACCACTGATTTAGAAACATTTGGATGAATTAATTTATTTGCAACAAATTTAAATTTAATTAATTTAACTCTTTCCCCGCCAGCATTTTTTAAGCTGCGTAATAGCGTACTGCATAATAGTGAAAACGCGGAAAGCCAGAAAATTCTGCCAATGGCGGGGTAATGTTGTATCATAAATGACAGAAAATTCTGTCAATGGAGGGGAAAGAGTTAATTCCTTTCCAGGCACTAATATTATTTTGGTCAAAACCAGGGAAACTGGTGGCATCCATGTTGTTGCGACAGTGTTGGTAACTAACCTGCTGACTGCTGGTGATGTCCAGGGTCTTCTGCAGCTCTCTAATGTCTCGTGTCACCTCCTTCAGCAACAGCTTGAGACGGTTCCCGATCACATGCACCTTCTCTTTGGCTTCCAGACAGTCACTGCCTTCCGAGTGGACCAGCAGCTGAAGGGACATGTCCTGCAGGGACGCCACCTTCAGCTGCGTGTCCAGCAACTCTCGGCGGATTTGCTGTGGAACAATCGGTGTTTCATCAAAACAAGCCAAGCAAGTTGTAACCCAAATATGCTGTATAAACAGAAAAGAGAAATCATTTACCAGAAGCGTTTTGTGATGCTCCTGTAGCGTATCGCTGTCCTGAGTGTGGTCAATCGGGACAATCTCATTCCTCCTGCGATCGATATTCTCCAGCCACAGAAGGAGACCGTGACTCATCTCATGGAAGTCCTGAGCATTAGGAAAAAAACAAGAATCAGATGCTTTTACGTTTTTAGCAACCTAAACAATTACACCGCCCTGCATCATATTTGCTGAATGAAATCCAATACTTGTTTCTTTGATTCCAAAAATAGTGCCCTTGCACGTCACACTTTTTACAAAGTAGTGTGCATTTTGTAGCATTTTTGCTTTTGACAACCATTTATAAGGTGCAGAAGTCTTGTATTATCCCTTAAACAGCAGAAAAAACTGCCACAAAGACATAATTCCTGTCTGCCTCTGAGCCAGGTTACAACTATTTGCTCAATTCTCAGCTGATTTTCTTGAGGTGCCAATTCATGTGTGAAAATGATTCTTCATGCTCCCTCCCAACCATTCTTTCACAATTTGAGCCTGATGAATCTTGACATTGTCATCCTGGAATATGGCCATGATGCGTCTTCCTACATGGTTGTTTAAGAAATGAAATGCTACACACTCCATCAATTAGGGTTAGAAGAACTGATGAATGTCTTCTCAAAGTGAACATCTTATAACAGCTTTAAGATCAGTTGTTGGTGAGGTGTTTCTTGCCTGGCACTGCATGAGAGCGTGCTGGAGAGCATTCCTCCACTCATCCAGAGAGCTGCTCAGACGTTCCCAGCGGTTATTCATCTCCTTCAGCCGTCGCTGCAGGTCTCGTGCCTCCTCGCTGTCCGACTGCACAAACTCAGCGCTGCAGAGGTTAATGGACAGCACGATGGCCTTACGCTTATCCAGAGCCTTCTGCAGCTCCTGTGTTTAATCACAGGTCAACAGAGAAAAGAGTCAATAATGAACAAGCTGGACAACAACAAAAGATAATCCTTTCAAACAGTCGTTCAAGGAATATGGCATTAGTGATATTTGAGTATTATTTATATACTATTATAGTATTTCATAAAATTTTGAATTAGCTTTTATTTTTATGTTTTCATTTTAATTTATTTATCATTTAATTTATAAAATCTACTGTTTTATATGCAAATTACTACGGCCTCTAAATGATCAACATGATAAAAACTTGAAAGTACTAAAAGTTACTGAAAAACCTGTTGTGCACAACCTGTTGAATGCCTTCTTTTTATTCTGACTGGTAGTTTACTTTTTTAGCAAGTAAAAAGCCCTTTAGTAAAATGTAAAAATGTCCACTTTCATCGTGGTTCACACGTCTTTTTGCTTTTGACCATATAAATATCAGCACCTACACCAAATTTTTGCTCAGTTTTGGGCCTCTGAATAAATTTGAGGTGCTTTTCCTCCTCAAGTATGAGCTCCATATTCTCACAATATCATACTATACGAGCCATAAAAGTCTGATGGATCAAATTTGATACTCAACAATAACACATACACTCACCTAAAGGATTATTAGGAACACCATACTAATACTGTGTTTGACCCCCTTTCGCCTTCAGAACTGCCTTAATTCTACGTGGCATTGATTCAACAAGGTGCTGAAAGCATTCTTTAGAAATGTTGGCCCATATTGATAGGATAGCATCTTGCAGTTGATGGAGATTTGTGGGATGCACATCCAGGGCACGAAGCTCCCGTTCCACCACATCCCAAAGATGCTCTATTGGGTTGAGATCTGGTGACTGTGGGGGCCATTTTAGTACAGTGAACTCATTGTCATGTTCAAGAAACCAATCTGAAATGATTCGAGCTTTGTGACATGGTGCATTATCCTGCTGGAAGTAGCCATCAGAGGATGGGTACATGGTGGTCATAAAGGGATGGACATGGTCAGAAACAATGCTCAGGTAGGCCGTGGCATTTAAACGATGCCCAATTGGCACTAAGGGGCCTAAAGTGTGCCAAGAAAACATCCCCCACACCATTACACCACCACCACCAGCCTGCACAGTGGTAACAAGGCATGATGGATCCATGTTCTCATTCTGTTTACGCCAAATTCTGACTCTACCATCTGAATGTCTCAACAGAAATCGAGACTCATCAGACCAGGCAACATTTTTCCAGTCTTCAACTGTCCAATTTTGGTGAGCTCGTGCAAATTGTAGCCTCTTTTTCCTATTTGTAGTGGAGATGAGTGGTACCCGGTGGGGTCTTCTGCTGTTGTAGCCCATCCGCCTCAAGGTTGTGCGTGTTGTGGCTTCACAAATGCTTTGCTGCATACCTCGGTTGTAACGAGTGGTTATTTCAGTCAAAGTTGCTCTTCTATCAGCTTGAATCAGTCGGCCCATTCTCCTCTGACCTCTAGCATCAACAAGGCATTTTCGCCCACAGGACTGCCGCATACTGGATGTTTTTCCCTTTTCACACCATTCTTTGTAAACTCTAGAAATGGTTGTGCGTGAAAATCCCAGTAACTGAGCAGATTGTGAAATACTCAGACCGGCCCGTCTGGCACCAACAACCATGCCACGCTCAAAATTGCTTAAATCACCTTTCTTTCCCATTCTGACATTCAGTTTGGAGTTCAGGAGATTGTCTTGACCAGGACCACACCCCTAAATGCATTGAAGCAACTGCCATGTTATTGGTTGATTAGATAATTGTATTAATGAGAAATTGAACAGGTGTTCCTAATAATCCTTTAGGTGAGTGTATATAAACTTTTTTTTTTAGATTTTATTTTTTCAGATTTTGTTTTAAGGTTTAATAAACTGTTCAATTAAAAAAAAAAAGCTTTAATTTGTCAGGCTTTAAAGGGTTAAGTTTTAGTAATTTTGTTTATGTGCTTTTACACTGAACAAAATTGTAAACGCAACACTTTTGTTTTTGCCCCCATTTTTCATGAGCTGAACTCAAAGTTCTAAGACTTTTTCTATGTACACAAAAGGCCTATTTCTCTTAAACATTGTTCACAAATCGGTCTAAATCTGTGTTAGTGAGCACTTCTCCTTTGCCGAGATAATCCATCCACCTCACAGGTGTGGCATATCCAGATGCTGATTAGACAGCATGATTATTGCACAGGTGTGCCTTAGGCTGGCCACAATAAAAGGCCACTCTAAAATGTGCAGTTTTACTGTATTGGGGGGTCCGGGGGGGTCCACCATTTGCCTCACGCAGTGCAACACATCTCCTTCGCATAGAGTTGATCAGGTTGTTGATTGTGGCCTGTGGAATGTTGGTCCACTCCTCTTCAATGGCTGTGCGAAGTTGCTGGATATTGGCAGGAACTGGAACACGCTGTTGTATACGCCAATCCAGAGCATCCCAAACATGCTCAATGGGTGACATGCAAGAACTGGGATGTTTTCAGCTTCCAGGAATTGTGTACAGTTCCTTGCAACATGGGGCCGTGCATTATCTCGCTGCAACAATCAGTTTGCATAACCAAAGAATTTCTGCACAAACTGTCAGAAACCGTCTCAGGGAAGCTCATCTGCATGCTCGTCATCCTCATCGGGGTCTCGACCTGACTGCAGTTCGTCATCGTAACCGACTTGAGTGGGCAAATGCTCACATTCAATGGCGTCTGGCACTTTGGAGAGGTGTTCACTTCACGGATGAATCCCGTTTTTCACTGTACAGGGCAGATGGCAGACAGCGTGTATGGCGTCGTGTGGGTGAGCGGTTTGCTGATGTCAACTAACAGAGATTTAGACAGATTTGTGAACAATATTTGAGAGAAATAGGCCTTTTATGTACATAGAAAAAGTCTTAGATCTTTGAGTTCAGCTCATGAAAAATGGGGGCAAAAACAAAAGTGTTGCGTTTATAATTTTGTTCAGTATAGTAATGTGCTTTTGTCAAGTCTGTATTTATATATAGCTTTATTTTTTTCAGTTTTAGTAATTTTAGTACTTAAATGTTTTGGTAACACTTTACAATAAGGTCTTATTTGTTAACATCAGTTAATGCATTAACTAACAAATGAACAATATATTTTTTACAGTATTTATTAAACTTTGTTAAAGTTAGTTCTGTCATGACAACTCTAGGAGTGTTTGGCATGGTAATGGATATGACAATGTTGTTCACAGTGCATTAACTAAGGTTAACAGACTCAACTTTGACCTTAAACATTTATTAGTAAATATTAACAATAACTAAGATTAATAAATGCAGCAGAAGTATCATTCATTTTTCATGTTAACCTTATTGTAAAGTTTTACCAATGTATTTCGTTTTTCATCTAATATTTTTATATCTTATCTTATTTTAGTTTTATTTAATTTACTTTAATAAATTTAGTTAAGAACAATAATAACTGTCTGACCTTGAGTTTCTTGATGCGTAGCTCGATGGTCTGTATGTCCGTGCTGAGGTCCAGTCCCCGCTGCTGCTCCAGCTCTTCTTCTGCCTGGTCCAGCCAGCTGCAGACGCTGTTCAGGTCTGTGTTGAACTGCTGCCACTGCTGCATGTTCTGCTTCATGCGCATCTCTTTACTGAGAGCCTGAGCCTGCAGCAGCTCCCAGCGCTCGATCACACCTGCACAAATGACAACATCTGTTAAGAGCTCTGCATCACTGCATGTGTCATCTGGGTCACAATTTATAGTAACAATAATATTTAATAACACTACCCAATATTATTATTACATTATACACTGCCATGCCTAAAAAAAGTTTGGATTTGGATTTAAATAGGCAAATTCTTAAGAGTCTATGATTGGATCATTATTGCAGTGGTTATTATGTTTCTAGCATGTTATATGTTTGGCATCAGTTCTTCTAATCCTAATTGATGGAGTGTGTAGCTTTTCATTTCTTAAACAACCATGTAGGAAGACACATCATGGCCAAAAATTGATGTACCTCTTGATGAAAATAAATGTTGTAATGTTATTTCCATCAAGAGGTGCATACATTTTGGTCAAGATCTTGTATTGCCAATGCAAGAGTCCAGCATTCTGTAAAGTCTCCTCCAGCACATCCCAAAAGACTTTCAATGAATTTAAGGTCTGGACTCACAAGGTGAAGATGATTCTTCATGCTCCCTCCCAACCATTCTTTCACAATTTGAGCCTCATGAATCTTGACATTGTCATCCTGGAATATGGCTATTTAAATCCAAACAGCGACTTTTTTTTTGGCCAGGCAGTGTATGATCAAACTAATTCTATCAATTAATCAATTAATATCATGTCTCACCCTATATTATTACTGAAAATTCATTTTTTCAAAACATTAAATTGAACGCATTCAAAATAGTTTGAAATGTTGTGAAACTTTCATATAGACCTTAGTCATGTTAGACGACATATTGAATTTAGGACGAGGGTGTGAGGGCAAGACATACAGTTTTTACAATGACACAAACTGTCTAAAGGTTCTATAAATCACTTTTTGTGATTTTTGAGGCATTGCATCAGCTGAACAATCAATCAGTATGTTGTTAAACAACAGAACAATCCATTTTTTACGCACTGCGCTCACAGCCTCATTTTCATTCCTGTCAAAAAATTATATTTGGCGCCACCCTAAGTTCTATTTTATAATTCCACACATCTAGGGCCCTATTTTAACGATCTGAGCACATGGTCTGAAGCACATGGCGCAGGTGCACTTAGGGCGTGTCCGAATCCACTTTTGCTAGTTTAACAATGGAAAAAACGGTTGCCGCACCAGGCGCATGGTCCAAAAGGGTTGTACCTAGTCTTTTAATGAGTAATGGGTGTGTTTTGGGTGTAACGTGCAATAAACCAATCAGAGTCTCATCTCCCATTCCCTTTAAAAGCCAGTTGTGCTCGCGCCATGGCGGATACGCTATTTACATGGCGGGATTTGCGAGCGGAAAGACTGAACGCTTCTCCAGAGAGGAATCCTTTTATTTTTATTGTTTGTGTGCTGCTGCGCGTACCTGTGTGTGTAATAAGCAGAGTGTACGCGCGTTGTGGACCCACCTATAGGCACATATTACTAACGTGCCCTTTAAAGAACACAAAAAATACTGCGCTATTGACTTTAGACCAGGTTTTTGTTGGTCAATGGAGCAATCATTTTCAGTTGCATCAAAATAGCAACCCGCCAACAATGCGCCTGAACACACCTCGTTTTCAGACCAGCACGCCCATGGGAGAACAGATGGGCGCGAGTGCATTTGCTATTTAAACAACGTGGTGCTGGATAATGGTGAAAATGATAACTGCGTCGGGCTGAAACTAGCAAAAAACACTTGCGTCGCATTGCGCCAGGTGTATGATAGGGCCCCTAGTATCTTATGCAACATTTATGCTTTTTTTCCTCTGTTCTATTGCCTATATAGACTACTACCAGCATTAATTTTAATGAGAAGTTTGAAGAATGCATGTGTTTATGTGCACGGCACAGTGTATGATATGGTTTTGTACCTGAGGTTTGGGACTCGGAGCTGTTGGGGTTGACGAAGCCTGATATCTTGTCGTCCTCGTCTTTCAGCTCAAATCCCACTCGCTTTACTGCATCTATACTGCCACGACATTCTTCAAGAAGACGCATCTGAGAGAATAAAATATAATGAACAAACCATTGTATTCATTTAGCAAATGCTTTCTTATTCAAAGCACATTTTTACTACAATGACAGTTCCCCAAATATAGTCCTATAGGATTTTCACTCACATAACCCATGTAGGTGGCATCCAGCTCAGGGCCAGTGGGAGTTCGGCTGCGTATGATGTTCTCCGTTTGCTGCAGATGGAAGCAGCTGGTGTTAAGAACTTTATCCAGCTGTCTGATGTGAGTCTCCAGTGAGCCAGTGTCACCTGTAGAGGAACACCAAAACACTTAGCAATGCAGGAACAACAGGAAGTTGCATTGAACTGCACAGTGGAACTGTGTTATCGTTCTGAGGCCTGATGCAGTGCATGATCAAGAGATGGACATCACAACATTGCTTTCTCATTAGTCAAACATACTAGGAGCTTCTAATCAAATTGATCATTAGTCAAAGCAGTTTACAATCAGAGTGAATATATGCACTGCTCTTCAAAATTATATTTTAAATATAGCATGTTTGTTTGTTTGTTCAACATTATTTATCTGGGGAAGTCAAGAAATATTTTTTTTATTTACAATGATGGCCTGACATAATGGAAATTTGATAGTTATGGACCGACTAATTGGCTGATATTTGGCATTTTGAGATGACCCTCTTGCGTTAGTTCTGAAATCTGCCGACATCAAGCTTATGATCATATTTTCAAGCCAATTAAACACATTTTCCCACAGAATTGTCATTTGCGTAATAGAATATATACATTCTTATTACTGTAATGCAAAAAAAAATTTGCATAGTATTTATAAATTTTATATTTAAACTAGTGTTGTTATTGATATGTAAAACTATAAAAAATATTTTTATTGAAATATAGCTGAAATAAAATAAAGTATAAATATCAGATGGAAAAAACATACAACTTAAAATACTTGATGCCTTGGCAACTAACAAATAAAATAAGCTGAAAAAGTTGAGTAATAAAATTACTAAGCTAAAACAAATAAAATAAAATGAAATTAAAAAAATGAATTAAAGTTAAATAGAAATATTTTAAAAAGCTAATGCAAATTACAAAAACACAACAAAATGACTGCAACTTAAACTACTAAAATGAAAACTTAAAAATAAAAGCTAATTCAAAATGTTGATAATACAACAAAAGTGTATAGATAATATTAAAAACATTTTAATTTAACAAACAATAATAAAAAAACACTAATTAAATAAAAATCATTGTATTACTGTATTTACTGTAATACAGTGAAAAATACTGTACTACAGCAATGAGAAGATGTGTTTTATTGTCATGAAAATGTCTTAAAAAAAAATTCTCTCCCATATTGACCCTTGTGACCTCTAGATATTGGCAACGACCATTAAAAACCCCATATCAGTTGACCACTAATATTCAAAGAGTAAACACTTGATTTAAACGGATTAGATTTTTAATGCAATTGTTTTTTGCATTTTTTTTTTGTAATTCACAGTCTGCTCTGATTGTAAAGTACTGTGAGTAATGATGTTGATTTGGAAATCCAAAAGCATTAGAAACCAAAGACGAACACCAGAGTGAACTCAGTAGACATCAACCTGTGACACTACATGCAAACACTGGAAAACTGACTATACTGTGTGAAAAAACAAATCAAAAGAGAAGGGTTAGAAAATACAGCCGATGGTCGCAACACGTGGCTCCGTGCTTTGATTCGGTTTGTGAGTAGAAACTAAAGATCAGGCAACAGACTAGTGAGTGAGTCCCAGATTTCTGTGACTGCTGTTGCCTACCAGCTCTGGACCTCAGAGTTTGCTCAGTAAGTTTTAGAAATGCCTCAGGACTCTCTGGAATCACTACATCTGAAAGAAACATATACATGTATACAGTACCAACATAATTGAATGCTGAACCACACTAAAAACTTTTCAAGTCAGTTTAAAATCTCACAGCTTTCATTTATATTCTCTTATTATTTGGATCTCTGAAATGCTCGATTCTGATTGGTCAGTCGCGACATTCCGAGGTCAGTTATTCCCCAATAATGACCGTCGTCAATGGCAAAGCTGTATAAAGAGCGCTTATCCTGGTATTTGAGGCTGGCGCTTACGTTCTCACGTCTCTTGCATCACAACGAGGACACGCTCTCTCTAGTTACATTTAAACTAAGATGGTTCTATCTTGCGCTTTAGTTAACTGTATTTACTGTAAATTGAAAGTATTAAAGGGGTCATGAATTTTCCTTGACCTTTTGACATATAAGAGGTCATTGTACTATAAAAACATCCTGTGTTTTCCTCAAGTTTTAGAACTCAAAACTTCCTTTGAAAGCTTTTATTGAAATCAAGCTGACAAAACGACTCATTTCAGATTTGTCTCAGCATGACATCATAGTGCAATGAAAGTTTATGTAATGCGCATAAATGTTTCACAGTTGGCAAACGTTTCAACTATGTAACAAAATAAACACCTTTTTGTAGCGTCTTCGTTTCAACACTAATATAATGTAATAGCTACCTTACATACAGTGCATCTGGAAAGTATTCACAGCGCTTCACTTTTTCCACATTTTGTTATGTTACAGCCTTATTCCAAAATGGATTAAATTAATTATTTTCCTCAAAATTCTACAAACAATACCCCATAATGACAACGTGAAAGAAGTTTGTTCCCACAGTTAACAGTGCATGTCAGAGCACAAACCAAGCCATGGATTGTCTGTAAACCTCCGAGACAGGATTGTATTGAGGCACAGATCTGGGGAAGGGTACAGAAAAATTTCTGCAGCATTGAAGGTCCCAATGAGCACAGTGGCCTCCATCATCCGTAAATGGAAGAAGTTTGGAACCACCAGGACTCTTCCCAGAGCTGGCCGCCTGGCCAAACTGAGTGATCGGGGGAGAAGAGCCTTAGTCAGGGAGGTGACCAAGACCTCGATGATCACTCTGACAGAGCTCCAGCATTTCTCTGTGGAGAGAGGAGAACCTTCCAGAAGAACAACCATCTCTGCATCACTCCACCAATCAGACCTGTATGGTAGAGTGGCCAGACGGAAGCCACTCCTCAGTAAAAGGCACATGACAGCCCGTCTGGAGTTTGCCAAAAGGCACCTGAAGGACTCTCAGACCATGAGAAACAAAATTCTCTGGTCTGATGAAACAAAGATTTAACTCTTTGACCTGAATTGCAAGCGTCATGTCTGGAGGAAACCAGGCACTGCTCATCACCTGGCCAATACCATCCCTACAGTGAAGCATGGCGGTGGCAGCATCATGCTGTGGGGATGTTTTTCAGCGGCAGGAACTGGGAGACTAGTCAGGATCGAGGGAAAGATGAATGCAGCAATGTACAGAGACATCCTTGATAAAAACCTGCTCCAGAGCGCTCTGGATCTCAGACTGGGGCGAAGGTTCATCTTCCAACAGGACAGCGACCCTAAGCACGTAGCCAAGATAACAATGTGGCTATGGAACAACTCTGTGAGTGTCCTTGAGTGGCCAAGCCAGAGCCCAGACTTGAACCCGATTGAACATCTCTAGAGAGATCTGAAAATGGCTGTGCAACGACACTCCCCATCCAACCTGATGGAGCTTGAGAGGTCCTGCAAAGAAGAATGGGAGAAACTGCCCAAAAATGTGTGTGCCAAGCTTGTAGCATCATACTCAAAAAGACTTGAGGCTGTAATTGGTGCCAAAGGTGCTTCAACAAACTATTGAGCAAAGGCTGTGAATACTTATGTACATGTGATTTTTGTCGTTTTTTATTTTTAATAAATTTGCAAAGATCTCAAACAAACTTCTTTCACGTTGTCATTATGGGGTATTGTTTGTAGAATTTTGAGGAAAATAAGGCTGTGAATACTTTCCGGATGCACTGTATACAATTCCATATGTGTAATGGCTGGGACGTGGAAAATTATTTTAATATGCAAAACTGTTAAACAACCATACTTCCTTGAATGCGCCTATTAAAGTGGAGTGTTTCAAAGAGAGGGTCAAAAACAGGATAGAAAATAGCCTATTACTTCTAAATTATCCTAACTATAAACTTTTATTCCAGTACTTCTGTGATGATTTGAATATTTGTAAAATAGAAATAAATGATACTTTGTGGTTGAAAAGACTGTGAAGCTGTTTCACACCTACATGACAACTGCTCTCTCTGGCTCAGTTGCAGCGCAACTTGATTTTGTCTAAGGTTTAATAGACAGGCGAATCGTTGTCATTTAGGAATGAGATTGTGTGGGTGTTTGAATCTAGATCGCATTTTTTTTTTTACGATTACCGGATAGATGTACATTATCCCTTACTTATTCTCTCTTATGTGTTTATTGGACTAAAGAGCACACACTGACCTGAGAGGGCAGATGCTGAGCCCTGCAGGTATCCGTCCTCTCCTTGATCTCCTGGTTCGGAGGACAAGGCTCTGCTGGCGCTTTCCAAACCCCGGCTCAGGTCATAATCGTGGTCCCACTCTAGAGGGATAGAGTCCACACTGGCCGGAGTGTCTCGACCCGAGCGTTCGGCCCGCAGAGGAGCGGCCAGAGACGCAGACCGACTGGAGGAGGGCAGAGGGGACAGAAAACCGTCACCCAGACGCTCGCTCCAATGAAAGCTGGACACGTCAGCAGGCTCGTCCAGATCAAACTCCCGGTCCGAGTACGAGACCTCATGTTCATCGTCTGTGAGCTGGATAAAGAAGTTGTGATGACTGGTGATTAAAACATTGTCCAAACATTGACTAAAATTATTAAAGCGGATGAAATAAAATACAAAAAAAATGCATATAAAATAAATGAATGAAGAATAAATAAATAAATAAACAAATAAATAAACAAAAAAAAAATCTAAATCTAAAATAAAAAGGTAATTATAAATAAATATGGAAATAAAATGAATATAAAAAAAGACTGCAAGAGAATATCAGTCAGAAAAATCATCTGATGTATTTAATGTACCGGTAATCGGATAAGTTTCTTGTAGTAGCGTTCCACACGTCCAAACACTTCCTGGCAGTAACGCTGCAGTTCTTCAAGCTCTTCCTCGATCACAGCAGCATCTATCGGCTCACTCTTTTCTAGAAGAGCTTCACCCTGCTGGAATATGTGGTCAATTTTGCCCGTGTTCAGAGTGATCTCCTGCTGAAACGCCTGGATGGGGCAGAAAACCTCCATAAGAGAATGACAGGAGAATATATGCAGTTCTAAAGGTCAGATACGAACCCTCAGCTGTTTGATTTTGGCCTGGACGTCACATTCTGAGAAATGCTCAATGTTGGTTAACTGCAGGTCCATCTCAGTCAGCCAGACTAGGATACAGTCTCGCGCCGTCTCAAACTCCTCTCGCTGACATATAAAGTGCTGTGGTGGACATAAAAAATGTTTTGCGATCAAAAAACAGATTCAGAGTAAAAGCACACTTGTATTTACCCAAATGGACTGCAAGGTTAATTTAGAAAATAATACTAATAATAAATCATTTAAATATGCTTTAAATAATATTATATTTTTATTAATAATAATTATATATATATATATATATATATATATAAAATAAAAAATAATAATGTATATTATAATATATTATATTATAATAAAAATGTTTTAAATAATATATTAAATAATATATTTAAATATATTTATAATATAATAATATATTTAAATAATACAGTATATTTTAATTTTAATATATTATATATTAATAATTATATTATTATGCATATAACATTAATAATAATACAACAATATTTAAAAGTTACATACTATTTATTTAAACTTAAATTTTAAATAATCCACCTTAATAATAGGAAAGTTTAGCAGTAATTTATCTTGCACTAACACGGCTTTAGCTCATGTATCATAACTTTTAATGCTTAGCTTTCATTTGTTCATGTCTATAGTTTCAGGTAAAAAAGGTTACAATTAGTGCTGGATACTGTTATGCATTTAATAAATTAATTTAAATTTCATCTAATTTTGATAAGAAGTTAACAGGCATAGATTGAATGTTTTATTAGCATAAATATAGAATAAGTTCTTTCAGATTTCTGTTATTATAATATACAGTGATGACTGTCTAATTTAAGTATAAATGCTGGTTAAAACTAAATCAAATGTCTCTGTACCTTTAACCTGCGTAGGACTGAGGACACTCTTCTCTGTAGGTTATCCCAGCGCTGGTTGGCATTGTGGGCCATTTCTCTCAGACTACATGCCGCGTCAGTACGATTCTCACGTGCCAGTCGCTGATACTGTTTATTGATCAGCTCCAGCTGCGTCAAACTTTCATGCACCTGCCGCTGGAATGCCTGTAAATGCACATAAATGAGTGTTGATATCATAAATCTCTTCACTAATACTACATTCATTCAGTCTGGATGAATCTCACCTCAAATTTCTTGAGCTCTTCTTTGGCAACAGTGTAAAGGACACCTGAAGAGTTTGGCAGTGCAGCTGTCTTCTCCGACACCATCAGCCACTCCTCAAAATGAGAGAAGTCATCGAGAAACTTCTGCCAGAGACGCCACGTCTCCTCAATCCTTTCAAATGAGCACAATTTAGGTTTAGGTTAATTGTCATTTAGCAGATATATAACACATATTCAGCAGTGCTATTATCGCTATCATATCATATCATATATTTTTTGTTACATTAAAATTAAAATTAGATTAAATTAAACGTTAAAATTAGAAATGCTGCTTTGGCAACTAACTGAAATAAAAATAAATCAAAGTTAATAAAATTATATATATATATTTTTTAAATCACATAAAATTACTGAAATAACTACTACACTACTCTACAGTATTCAGTATGCATCCTGTACATAGTATGCATATTTTTCAAGGTAAACAAGGTGACCTGATGCACTTGTCAAAATGTGCATCTTGTGTAATGTGCAATTGTGTATACAAGTCAGCACGATGTATCCCACAACGCACTGCACTTAAATTGACCTTACATCTTGAGAGTGATGATCAAGCCAGATATCAGGTTGTAATATCAACCATATTTTTTTTTAAACAAAATGCACAAAAAGAGGTATTATATAGTAAATAGTATATACTCAGAAGTATGCTAGTGTTCTATTACAAACACACTATTGCTACGTCCCAATTCGTCTACTAAAAAAACAAAAACAGTACATACTTTTAGGGCATTTTTAGTGAAGAAAAAGTGCATACTTTTGAGTGTGTAGCAGAAAAGTAGGCAATCTTTAGAAAATACTACTTCGTCATAACTGCGTCTTTAACAGACCGCTTTGCCGCTTAGTTACATGCATCCTGTCACAGTTTAAACTGTCCTGTCAATCATCTTGTCACAGTTAAAATCCTCCACATTCAATTTAATTTAATTTCAGAGAAAAATGCAGTAGCACGTTGATCTGTCAGTCGTGGGTCATTCATGCAGAGACTCCTCATGTGTTTGCAATATGCATATTGATGCATTTAAAAGTTAATGACTAAATGTATCTTTATAAACGTTCACAAAGCTGTTGCAGATTAAATATAATGTGGATAACATTGAATAAATATCTTTTCGTCAGGTTAGATACTGATTATTAATCACAAACCCCTTTATCTAAACCTGTCGTCTGACACATCCACCATGTTTGTAGTTTTTTAACACTTGCGATTCGTGTTTGTAGTTCTAATCGAATCCTAGTCCAAGGTGCAATGGGTTGTGGATAATAGTAGCCCTTAGAATCTGCACAGATCTACACTTCAGATTCTAACTGGAAAAAGAAGACCTTCCGGGTGTCTTTGGGACACACTAATATTAATTTCGAATACTATTTAGGATGGATAGTATGCAAATTGGGACGCAGCATATGTGTATGAGCTTTAATAGCTGGTCATACTTGAGTCTCCTCTCCATGGACATGGCGCAGATGCTCCTCCAGCGGCGGTCCAGGCTGCGTGTAGCCTGTTGGATGGAGTCGCACTCAGCATCCGTAGCACAGGCATCACAGTCGTGCAGCAAAACCTCACACAGGTTCAGCACGGATGCCACGCCTGTGCTGTGCTTCTCGATGTCTCTCTGCAGCTCCTGGATAAAGAACAAAAACGATGTTTTATCCTAAGTAAACGCATAAACCTAATGGGTTTATTTTTGAATGCATCATATGTTTTTGCACCTGCTGCAGATCCAGTTTCCTCTGGATCTCCTGGTAGTCGCAGGTGTCGTAGACGATAGGACGGGACAGTTCGGTCTCAATGTGGGCGAGCCAAGTACGCAGACTATTCATGTTCTTATCCAACTGCTGAATGGCCACTAAAGTCTCCCGTAGCTTCTTCACCCTTTGTTAACAAAGAAATGCTTACCTTTTTCACAATTTCGTACACAAAATCAACATCTATATACAGCACACTATTTTATACTAAAATCTTTTAATATTCAAATATATATTATATACACTGCCATTCAAAAGTTTTTGATCTGCAAGATTTTTAATGCTTTTAGAAGAGTCTCTTATGCTCACCAGGGCTGCATTTATTCTATTAAAAATATAGAATATAAAATAATAATATTGTGAAATATTATTAAAATGTAAAATAACTGTTTCCTATTGGAATATATTTTAAAATGTCATTTATTTCTGTGATGCAAAGCTGAATTTTCAGCATCACTACTCCAGTCTTATGTCACATAATCCAACCGGAAATCATTCTGATATGATGATTTGCTGCTCAAGAAACATTTATGATTATTATCAATGTTAAAAACAGTTGTGTAAAACATTTTGTTAGGATTCTTTGATGAATAGAAAGTTCAAAAGAACAGCATTTATTTTAAATAGAATCTTTTGTAACATTATAAATGCCTTTACTGTCACTTTTGATCAATTTAATGCATCCTTGCTGAATAAATGTATTAATTTCTTTAAGTTCTTTCCCCAATAAATAAAAAAATCTTACTAACCCAAAACTTTTGAACGGTAGTACAATGTTGCAAAAGCTTTCTATTTCAGATAAATGCTGTTCTTTTGAATATTCTATTCATCAAAGAATCCTAAAAAAATGTTTTACACAACTGTTTTTAACATTGATAATAATCATAAATGTTTCTTGAGCAGCAAATCAGCATATTAGAATGATTTCTGATGGATCATGTGACATAAGACTGGAGTAGTGATGCTGAAAATTCAGCTTTGCATCACAGAAATAAATTACATTTTAAAATATATTCAAATAGAAAACAGTTATTTTACATTTTAATAATATGTCACAATATTACTGTTTTTTGTATTTTTAATAGAATAAATGCAGCCTTGGTGAGCATAAGAGACTTCTTCTAAAAACATTACAAATCAAAAACGGCAGTGTATCATTTTAAAAACAGGAGACTTATGAGGTAGGGAGAGGAAATGTACAGTAATCGCAGCACAATGCGGATTCAAACCTGCATCTCCCTCATGAGCACTATGGCTCAACATGACTGGAGCATGTGTGCTCCAACATTTTAAAGAAATTCTGAGTAAATTTTGTGTAAAATAGTGAGGATAATGCCAACCGAGCCACAATGCGGTGTGAGTTACCTGGCCCCCATGAGATCGAGCAGGTGCTGCCAGCGTTCGTTGACTTTACTGAGTTTGTTTTCTATGTCAGAGGCTTTGCTCTCATGACTGGCCCGAGCTAAACGTTCACCCAGCTGCGTGAGCTCATGTTTATTCTCCTGAGCCACCGCCACCTCCTCCTGATAGTCCTGAGAAGACAGAGAGACAGTGCTGTGGTTAGACAGAGACATAGACAAGCATTCTCAAAGTTACTCATTTCAGTTTATAAGTCTATAGTTATAGTTTATACAATTCTAGTTGCTTTTGAAGGAGTAGCTATCGTTATGTTGCTACAAACACCTCATACAAAAAAGGAAAAGAGTTGAAAAGAGTTTCCTCCAAAATACCATATGAGCTACAGTTGTAATAAATACTATATTAAGGTATTAGGAAACCCTAACTTTCTTAAAACAATAAAGTAAAATTAAATAAAATAAAATGATATATAATATAATTATATAATTTATTATAAATATTATAATTTAAAAATATATAACTTAATAAAAGACTAAATAAAATAAATAAAAAAGTCACTGTTTGGATTTAAATAGGCAAATGCTTAAGAGTCAATGATTATTATTGCAGTGATTATTATGTTTCTAGCATGTTATATGTTTGGCAACAGTCTTGTAACCACAACTTCTAACCCTAAATGATGGAGTGTGTAGCTTTTCATTTCTTAAACAACCATGTAGGAAGACACATCATGACCATATTCCAGGATGACAATGTCAAGATTCATGAGGCTCAAATTGTGAAAGAATGGTTGGGAGGGAGCATGAAGAATCATTTTCACCTCTGAGTCCAGATCTTAAATTCATTGAAAGTCATTTGGGATGTGCTGGAGGAGACTTTACAGAGTGCTGGACTCTTGCATTGGCAATACAAGATCTTGACCAGAAATTGATGCACCTCTTGATGGAAATAATATCACAACATTTATTTCCATCAAGATGTGCATCAATTTTTGGTCAAGATCTTGTATTGACAATGCAAGAGTCAAGCGCTCTGTAAAGTCTACTTAGCCAAACATATAACATGCTAGAAACATAATAATCACTGCAATAATGATCCAATCATAGACTCTTAAGCATTTGCCTATTTAAATCCAAACAGTTTTTGGCCAGGCAGTGTATATTATATAATATATAATTTATTATACATTATTATATATATATATATATATATATATATATATATATATATATAATTTAAAATACTGTACATATAATATGAAATAAAATAAATGTAAAATATATAATAAATAAATAAAATTATATTATATAATCATACATAATATAATTCCTAATTTATTAAAATATATATATATATATATATATATAATTTAAAATATATATATATAATTTAAAATATATATAATAATATAAAAAATAAAATAAAAATATTTTAGTGATGAGCATAACATTAAAAGACATGTATTTAGTGGCTAAGGCAAAGATTTGATTACACTGTTACCTTTCGTAGTTTCTCAATCATCTCTTCGATGCTGACGTCTCCATTCTGGGATACTTTGCTTTCCATATGTGTCAGCCATTCACACAGCTCCTTGTATTTATCATTGAAGATGGCCCATTCATTCAGCTTCTCACTCACCTGCTGTCTACGCAGACACAACTGCACAGGCAAATACACATAAACATAGGCCTTCAGTAATTACAAATATGTCCCAGCATTTAAGATTCATTTAGGCAGTTTAAATTAAATATTTAGCCACAGCATCTTTCTGTATCTTCATAATGTACAAAACTAAAGTGTAAATAAACGCACCGTTACATCTGCCCAAAACTACTTTAAAGAAAAAGATAAATATCAGACCAGAGCATCATTAAAAAATACAGCATGAGAGAAGAGTTTCTGACAGTCTGTATGTACCTACAGTTAGCTCTGTGTACTGAGATATCTCACATCCTGTGGTGTCTCAGCTCACGCACCGGATGCCACAAAGAGCATGCATGAAAAAAAATCGTACTTGCTTTGCATTCAAGTTTCATTTTGAGCTAAATACTGGTGCTTTGCATTACTTTCTACTAGCAAAAAAATAAGGTAGTATAATCTGCAAAACACTCAATGTTTGAAAAAGGAAATTTAACTAAAGCGGCAAAGTAAATATCCACTCTATTTGCCCTATATTTAATTATGAGAATGTGTTTTTGAATATCTGTGTTTTAAAACCTAATGAGCTTCCTATGGAGCACAGATAGCATCCATTTGATTGTGCCTATGATGTCTAGGAGGGATGCCCTTTATGATTTGAAAATGTCACCTGCACCAACAATAATGGCCATATGTAGTAGAACAGCACCACCTAAAGGCCTGTGTACCTGGTGACAGATCTCCTCCCACTGCCGGTGCAGGAGTTCAGTGCGTTCCTGCAGCACACGCAGATCCTCTGGACTGATGTAACTGCACAGAGACTCTCTCAACACAGTCAGATGGGTCAAATCCTCCTTCCAGCCGTCAAACATGCTCTCCAGATCCTGTAAGGAAAGTAAAGTTCATTTCCCCTCATTTCATTGTTATTCAGTTCCACATACTGAATCTGAACTTTGCATACCTTGCAGCGCAATTGTTCAGACTGCAGCTCCTCATGGCGATCTGGGAGCGGCTGGGAGAGCTGTCGCTTAAATGCTCTCAGTTTCTCCAGAGATCCTCCGATACCTTTTTCACATCTCTCCCAATCCTACACAGAGTTTGAATCCAGTCAAAATGCTTTCTGGGTACATATATCACATTCTGAACAATTATAGTATAATGCAGAGCCCTATCATTTGAAAACACGCCCTAAACTAATGTAGTGACGTCTGATTTACAAACGAAACATTCTTGTGAGCCGATTCTATGTAATGATTTGGTCGAACTCAAGTCTTTGGTACAACACTGAACAATAAATGCAACACTTGTTTGAGAGCAAAAGTAAAGGGGAATGATATGGAACTATAAAAAAGTAATATTTGACAAAACTAGTGTGAAAGCATCAAACACCACGATTATCTTTACAATAAACTAAAATTTAATAATTTATAATTGTAAAAAAATATATATTTTTTTTAATTGAACTAATAGTGACATATAATACTATTTTAATATTATTTTAATATTTTATTATTATTAATATTAAGATTATTAATGTTGTTATTATTTAAGTAATATTTATATTTACATTTTTATTTATAGTATAATTTATAATACTTATATTTATATAATTATTAGAATTATTTAATATTTAGTAACTATATATTTACTTAGGCACAACCAATCAAATTAAATGCAAGAACTTCTAGGAACACTACTGGGTAATATTCAGGGTTTTTATGACCAATAAATTATGACTATGATAAATAATAATTATTTTCGATTATTGATAATTGGGTGAGGATTTTTACTATAGAAATTTATTTTATTTCCAGATTTGGAAATTACAATTTAAAAATTCCCTGATATTTTGAGGTTTTCCATGATCATGGGATGGATGACTAAAATTAAAACAATTTTAGAAGAAACAAAAATCACTAAAATGACCTAGACAATAAAGACTGCAAATGAATTTAACAGGTGGTGCGGTGACATAAAGAACTGTACCCTGAGCAGGACGGCCAGCTCCTTCTTTTGCTCCTCCAGGCAGATGTTGGCGCGTCTCCAGCGCTCCTGTATGTTGAGCAGCTCCTCTTGTAGAGCCGCCTCGGCCCGTGAGTCAGCAGACAGAAGCAGCTGTCGGCCGGCCTCCACCGTCAGGATGTAACTGCCCTGTTGCCTCAGCAGAACCTTCTCCCTCAGCTGCAGCAACAACAGAGCATCAGCCATCACAAAATCTGAACCTGGGGCCTTGCTTAGAAAGGCATTCGTATAATGATCCTAAATGTCAACGTACATCCGATATGTTCCTATGAACGATTTATAAAACGTCTGTATGCACAAGAATGTTTCTAGATGCATCCCTCTTTACAAATTGCAGTTCATTTTTAATTCAAGTGCAGTGAGCAAGCCATTCAATTTCGTCTACAGAATGCCAACAAATATCACTTTATGGTTTAGAAGTACGGCACTCATCATCAATGAGCAAGGAAATCCAAATGTATGTGCGGTAGGCATGGCCTGTTTGCGCATATAATTATATTAATGCATATTATGATATGAATATTTTGAACGTTTTTTTTCCGTTTTCATTTTTAATTATGTTGTGTTTTTGTCATTTTCATTAGTTACTGTTGTCTATATAGGTTTTATGACTTTATTTCAGTTTTAGCTTTAGTTATTGGTGTGTTTGGCATGGTAATGGGTATGACAATGTTGATATGTTTGGTCTTGGCGGAATAGATCTGCTACACTGCTGCTGCTGCAGAGCAAGTACAGGACTTGCTACTGCCAATACACACACGACACACTGCTGTGAGCAAGTAAGACATGCTTCTGCTGTACAATAGACCCGTAGCAGATCTATACAGGTGGAGCTGGGGAAGGTGGAGGGTTTCTGAAAGCGCACTGCACTGCTAAGCAAATGCTACCTGAGTATTTGAAGGTTGAGCAGCGAGCTCATTGGCTACTGATACAGCAGGAACCAATCAGCTGTGCCCTAAAGATAACGATGTGATTACGAGCAGGTAGTTAAAGGACCTATTAGCCTGCACCATCTAGAATTTCATCACAGAACTTTGCATTTCAATTAAAAAAATGTTTTTTATGCTTTTAGTTAACTATAATAACCTGCCTATTTATCTTCATATTTTAATAAATGATGTTGAATTTTGGTGCTCATATACCAGTAATTCAATTAATTCAATTTCATTTATGAAAATGTGAAGATAAATAGGCAGCAGGGTTATTATAGTTAACTAAAAACTAAGGACTTGAAATAATATAAACATGAATTAAAATAAAATGCTCTTCAGTTGGCATACACATAATAATAATAATTTGTTACATTTATACATCACATAACATAATATCAAATAAGAACATTTTCACATCAGTTTCTGCCTTTATAAATCTTAATTTGTTCCTCAATTTTGACATAGGATGAAATCCATGGATTGTGTGTATGTGCATTTTATAAATGAGGCCCCAGGTTCATAAAATTAATAGGAACCTTGAAAGAACTTCTGATAGCTCCCATAATTTTTGGTAAAAAAATTTTTGTTGTTGTGTGTAGCAGGGTTATTATAGTCACTAAAACTAAAACCATAAAAAATTGTTACTTGAAATAAAATAAACTTTAACTGAAAAAAATAAATAAATAAATTATATATATATATATAATATATTAGGGATGTCACAAGTACCGGTACTTCGGTACCAAGTCGGTACTGAAATTTTAAAAATGTGACGATACCAGCATTTCTGTAGTACCGGTAGTAACGAGTACAGCTGCTTTCAGTCGCTTCCGTGTTTATTTAAGCGCTTCCGTGTTTATCTAAGTTTATCTTCCGCGACACTCGCTGTGTTTTTAGCCTCTGCCGTGTCACTATATGACGAAATGAACGCATGAACCAGAGCCGCTCTGAGAGTCACTTCATGAGCATTTACCGTTTCATTTGTGAAAACTATCGTCATATCATAAACACAGAGGTCTTCACGGCAACTCGTCAAAATAAAAGCGACTTGCAACTGAGGAATACAGGAAGCGATCCGTCATGAAGGGGCGAAAAATCACAAAAAGTGCCTAAGATACTAAGTTTTGGACATTACTTAGAGTAGCATAAGCTAGAATAGGGAGGGAATTGAGGAAAATATATATATTTAAAAAAAAAAATAAAAACCAATTTAAAATATTAATAAAAACTATAATATTATCTTGAATAATACTAAAACAACACTAATGTGTAATTATTTTCAGTACCAAGTATATATTTTTTCTTTAAGGAAAATATGTTAGTATATAAAATGATTATTATTTATTTTATTTATTTATTTTTATAAAAAAAGTGCTAGTTGTGTGGTGTGGCGGTGACTTATGAGGTTCTTAGCAGTCAAAGGATATTTACCTGAACTGCATCCAGCATGGCTCGTGCCTGCTGTAGTGGGACAGGTGCGCCCGCCTGCAGGGTCACGGCCTGATGGGACACTTCCACCAACCACTTCCGAAGCTTCTCCCCCATCTCCCTGTAGCGCTGCCATTGACGCAGGAGACTGTCTATGATGCCCCGCCGCTGCTGTGCGCGTCTCACCACCCCCTGCCACTGGTTACTGAGCAGAGCCAGCTTCAGCTTGAACTCATCTCTGGAAATACAGTCACCATGAGTTTCAAACATAAGCATGTATTATGAAGTATGCTGATATCTTGCATAAGCACATTTCGGATAATGATGTCCCTCACCTGTCGTCCACCTGTCCCTGCTCCAGCATTTGCTGTCCATCGCTGATGATGGAGTGAAGGATCTGCTGTCTGCTGAACATCTCTGCCTGAAACAGCTATAACAGACAAACACAGCTTTGTTTATTCACATTAGTAATTTTAATAGTATCTAGACAAGATACACACTATTTGACACCTAAATTGTTTTGTATGTCTCAGTTCACAAAGCTCACCTCATGAGCTCTCTGTTGCTCCATCAGGCTCTGGAAGTTTCCAGAAATCTCCACAGTAAGTTTCTCCTCCGTCTGCACCAGGAACTCCATCCACGTCTCACACTTCTCCAGAAATGTCTGCTGCTGTAGTATGAGGGCCTGAAGTTTACTGAGAAGAGAATTTACATACTTTAGAAGGTAGACAGACATTTGAAAATATCTACTTTCAGGGCTTGACATTAACTTTTTTGCTTACCAGCCACTGTGGCTAGTGGTTTTCCAAAAAAAACTGCCATATAGATATTTTTAATATTATCTCATAATTTGGTCTGTCACTTTAAAACCTGAATACATGAATACTCGCCAAGACCGGCATTTTGACATTATTTTGTGTGTATTTGACTGTTTAAGCACAATATATAATCAGCGAAAAAACTCAATTTAGTACTGAGAAGCGGGTTTATGTGCACGCATTTTGGGTGTGAGCACAAAATCTGCGGGAATGAGTAAAATTATGCGCAGTACACGCAATCCCACACTGAAATTCAAGCCCTGTAACACCAAAAATATTGAGGCGGGTTTGTGTGTAAACTCGCTGTCGGAGATAAGAGAGCGAGAAAGCGCAGATGGTATTGTGTATCTAATCTGCTGAAAATGAGTATTGGATGCATTTCAGATATTTATCAAAAAATCTATATTTTTATTTTGACAACACTATATTGTGCATAGTTTATTATTTCAGATGCCTTTTTAAAATACTACAATTGAAAAATGTATATATTATATATAAAATTAAATCCACCAAAGTGGCTAGTAGGAGTGACTACGTTACACGCCAATGCTGAAATCCACCCGCATTTTTCATATTTGATACACAAATTTCTAAGGCCTCTAAATGTTAAACATGATGAAAACCTGTTGTACATAATCTACTACACACATTTTGTTGTCTGATTGATAGTTTATGCTTTTTGTATAAAGCAAAAAAGGTATTTTAGTATAATTGTAAAAACGTCCACCTTCAGGTCGTGATACACGTCTTTTTGCTGTAAAATATGTACTTAATTTTATAAAGTAAATGTAAGAATAACTTTTATATTGTTGGCAATATTTCAAGAACATTGGACTGGACTTAAGCAACTTAGGTTTATAGCATTTTAAAAACAATCATGTAAAAAAGTATCAAATATGATACATCAGGCTTTTGATGAACATTTATCTGTTCATATCTCAATTATCATTGTATTGTGGTACTGCATTGCATTACCTGCAACAAAAAAAAGAAAAGAAAAGAAAAACTAAGCATTTAAATATTATCTTACTTAAACATATTATTGGGAGATATGGAGTGACAACTGATATTTATATGCATTTTATTTCAGTAGTCTGCTATACTGTTATAAAGATCTCATTGATTTACATTACAAGCTATCAGAATTTCATCTTACTTTTTTTCATATAAATATCAGTAACTGCATCAAATTGGATAATTTTTGCCTCTGAATAAAATTGAGGAGCTATACGAGCCATAAAAGCCAGATGAATGAAATATGATATTATTTAGAGCTTGTCTAAAGGTTCAATAAATTCTTTCATTTAAAAAATTCTCACTATTATTTCATATGTAAGGATTTCCATGGTTAAGAAAGGGTTATGAGAAGGAAGTATTGTTCATAATGAGCTGGAGCTAACCTGAACCTCTCAGTGGTCTGAGCTGAGGTGGTGGACCAGCTTCTGTTGAGGTTCTGCATACGTTTGATCTCATAGTCGTTGAGCGGGAGTCTGTAACCCAGTTCACTCAGCCTCTCCAGATCAGGAGACATACTGCTGAACTTCAGCATTTGTTTCTGCACAAAAAAACACAGCAAAAACACATTGGTGGTCAATCAATATATTGGCCCGGTCATTTTAAGCGATTGCACACTTTCAGTTATTTTGAGGGTATTTTTGTGGAAATATTGTGTAAAACTTTCATTCTATTTCTTTGTACATCTCATTTGCTATAATTCAATTAAAATGTTTGGACATACACATTTCTTATTATTACTATCTTCAACATTTTAGAATAACAGTAAAGTCATCAAAACTATAAAATGCAACACAAATAACAGTATTAGAATTAGTGACAAATATAGAATATAAAATTCTAATATATTAGTGAAAACTGTAACATAGTTTCTTCTCATACAATTTATATTTCTGTACAAAAATAATTTTGAGTATTTAAGCATTTAGATCAAAAGGTCTTTAACATAACAACAAATAGTGTCAATTTTGTCCAATACTTTGACTTATATTTTGACCAATATAGTGTACATATTGGCCACCCTGATCCAGGGCTATTTTAGTATTATTTATATACTACTAGAGTATTTATTGATATTTTAAATATTTTAAATAAGTTAAGTTTTCATGTTAATTTTAGTTTACATTTTAGTATTTTTTTTATGTGCTTCAGTCATTTTATTTTTTTTAAATATTTGTTTAGCTTTAGTTTTATTTCAATTTTAGTTTTAGTAATTTTAGTACTTCAACTTATTTTATTTAATTTAGTCGTCAGCTATTTACATTGTTCATCTAATATTTATATTTTATTTTATTTCAGATTTATTTCAATTAACAAAATGACAACCACAGTACTGCCCTGATCTCTACATATTAGCATTAAAAAATTCCTGTCTCAGCATAATTTGTCCATTCAGGACTGCATACCTTGAGTTCCTCCATGCGGTTCCAGATCAGTGACTGGTCAGATGAACCGTTGGGATCCTGGCCTTTCAGAACCTCCTCAGATTCCACGATCCAGCGGGACAGAGAGTCCAGCTGTTCGTTAAACGTCTCATAGTCCCGAACTCCAGCCTGGGGAGAAAAAAAAACCCCCTCAGTACTGGACACTAAAACACTCTCATACGGCACTGAACCGCTCTAGTATTTCTGATCCTCTCGACTCACCTGCAGCACCACCTGCTGTCTGCTCAGGCTCTGCTCCACGGCACTGAGGCGTTGGGTGAGGGACAGGTGGTCAGACTGGATGGAGGCCACAGCCGATGTGTCCACCTGCTGTTTGAGCTGCTCTCCCAGCTCCAATAAAACCTGCAGAGACGCCTGGACGGGAGCCTGAGAGCGCAGCAGCTCCTGAGGGAACGTGGGATGAGAGGAAAATGATTCTACATTCTTAATGAGGGTGAATATAAAACTTTACAGAAGTAGTTCCTGTTCAGAATTCATGATTAGTGCACTAGATTAGTGCATTAGTACACACTCTAAAGACCATTTGTGTATTCTACAGTGGTAGATTTAGAGCTATAAATCATAAATAAAGTCTAGATATTCATAATGCTTTATAAAGGTATTTATAAAACTACACTACACATTATAATTAATTACATTGTTTCATACATATCTATAGCCACAGTTGTAATACATAATACTCAACTTACTCATGGTTACCCCTCTAAAACGTGTAATACATGATATAATATATTATTTAGTATTGATTACGTGTTTTAATGCATTATAATCTTAGTATTATATATAAGCAGTGTATTTTAATGTAGGATTACTAGTTAAAATTATTTGTGAGAACATACAAACTGTTTTTAAGGCATTAAAATCTAATCTAAAAATATAAAATGAATTTAAAAGAATTAAAATGGATTAAAAACAATTTGATGCGAGTATTAATGATACTTCTGACAAACTAGAGAAAACTCCTAATAAAGGAGTAATTGATAACTTTTAAATTATGATTATTTATTAATCTTTGTTAATGTTAATTAATACAAATGTTCATGTTCACAGTGCATGTTAGTTTAAAGTACGTTAACTAATGTTAACAGAAACAACTTTTGATCTTAAAAATGTTGTAGTAATTATTGAGATTAACATTAACTAAAATCAATAAATGCTGTAGAAGTGTTGTTCGTTCTTAGTTCATGTTAACTACTGTTACCAAATGAAATCTTATTGTAAAGTATAACCACCTAATCATATTCACATGCACACACAGACAGACAGACAATCTGAGTTCCACTCACAGCACAGTCCTGAATCCAGGTGGACACTTCCTCCTCAGTGATGTCTTTGTGGCTGGCGGTCTTCAGCATCTGGTTTGCTCTCTCCTCGAGTGTCTGGACGCTGGAGTCACTCTGTCCATAAAGGTCCCTATAGCTCTGCCACAGCTGCAGGAGACCCTTACTGCTCTTCAGACGCTCCACAATCTCCTCCTGTAGACTGTTCCACCTGAATACCACAAACACATACAGAAAACATTGACATTACAGGTTCAACTTCACTTAAAGAGTACCATATTAGTATGCCATGCTATTTACTGTACATGTTTCTCCATGATACTTCCAAAAATACCACAGTACTACCATGATTAACGTTCAAAAACACACTGAATTGTCCTTTTGGTACTTTTTGTTAGTTTGTCAAGATTCATTAATAATTTGACAGTAAATACATATAATAAAAGTAAAAAACAAACAAACTTCAGAGTCATTGTTTCCCCTAATTGCTCAAAAGTAAAAATGAACAACTGTCAATTGTTAATGCATCCATCCATCCATCCATCCATCCATCCATCCATCCTTCCATCTATCCACCCATCCATCCACCTATCCTTCCATTCATCCATCCATCTATCCACCCATCCATCCACCTATCCTTCCATTCATCCATCCATCCATCCATCCACCTACCCATTCATCCACCCACCCATCCATCCATAATGCAGACATTTATAGACATTTATAATGTAACAAACAATTTCTATTTCAAAGAAATGCTATTCTTAAGAACTTTCTATTTATCAAATGATAATAATCAGAAATGTTTCTTGAGCAGCAAATCATCATATTAGAATGATTTCTGCAGGATCATGTGACTCTGAAGACTGGAGTAATGATGCAGAAAATTCAGCTTTGATCACAGGAATAAATTACATTTTAAAATATATTCAAATAGAAAACAGTTATTTTAAAATAATACTATTTCACAGTATTACTGTTTTTACTGTATTTTAGTTCAAATAAATTCAGCCTTGGTGAGCGGAAGAGACAAAACATAAAAAAAATAATGATTTTAAACTTTTGACCAGTATATGTATATGTATATGGTTTAAGATAAATGCATTTGCAATAAGGTCAGCCGCAAAAATAACTGTGTCCACGCCTTTTCTGTGCTAATTTTTCACTGCGTGTCTTTAGTAAATCCTGACAGTAGTTTTTTTAACACCAAAAGAGGGTTTGCACTGGCGCAAGTTGTTAGTAAATCTGGCCCAAAGTATATAATCTGCAAATGTGTTATTGTATTGACAGAAAAGAATGAAATAAAAAAAACACACTGATGAAGCATCAAATTTAGCACCACATGCACCTGGCGTTAATGTCTTTTAGTGTGTTATTGAGAGTGTCAGACACAGACGGGTGACACTCCTCCAGAAGCTGATGTGTAACTGATCCAAACTTTCTCAGGCTGCTCTCTTGTTTCTCAAGCTCCTCCTGCAGGTTCTAAATATGTCAGAGGAAAGAATAGGAGTCATTTTTCCACTTCAGATTCAGAATTTGCAGAGTAATACCGAACAGGAACTTGATTTACCTGTAGACTCTGCACCTGCAGCCGTGAAGCCTCCAGAGATCCCGTGAGCAGACGGTAGCGGGACACAGAGTAGCGTCCCTCTGTCAGGTAGCCGTTGATCTCTTCAGACGCTTGTTTGTACTGACTCCACTTGTCCTGGACAGACTTCAGGCTGATCTTGAGTTGCCCGATCTGAGACAAATACAAACATAAACACATCAATATAGTTCTGTTCAAAACCCTAATTTACTCAATTTTAACCAAACTCTAAGGCAGCATTAAATTATGGTCTAATTAAAATGAAATACAAATGAAATAAATAGTAATACCAGGTGGTCCAGATTGGCCCATGTGTTATTCAGGGCTTGTAGAGACTCCATTACAACAGCACAAGCCTCGTCTGTCTTGTTTTGGACAAGAGCACAGGCTTGTTCCTCCACTCTCTCCAACTCTCTCTCCTTCTCCTTCACCATCTCCTCCATCTCCTGTTATATGTGAGAAATAACAAACAATCAGTATTCCGCTGGTGGGGAAAGCCACCTCACAGAGGTCAGGCTGAATAAAATAAGACTGTGTGTCGGGTCAAACGGACAAACCTGACAGTCTTTGAGTGCGTTCTGTACGGAGGATAAATTCTCAATCCTGTGTTTTCTCTTGAGTCTGTCCTCCTGAGCGTTCAGCCACGCCTGAAGACCCTGAACTTTACCCTCATATTCAACCCAGGATGCCAACAAGCCTTCCAGATATTGCATCTGAAGCAACAAAAATTAAAATGTAACAAATGACACATGTATGCTATTTTATAGTATAATCATCATATACCAAACAGTAACTAAAACAGTAAATTATAAATCAGTATATAAATCAAAATTTAGTATGCAAATAAGTACCACTTTTATACAGTGGTTCTCAACCAAAGGGGCAGCAGGATAACTTAAAATTATATATATATTAATATATATATATATCATTAATATAATTATATAATTAATGTAATTCACAATTAATACATTAATACAAACATAATAATAATAATAATAATAATGTATTATTAATTAATATCAATGATTAATAAATTATATAAATTAATTAAAATGCTAAAAAAGTAAATCCTATATTTTCATCCCTCAATAACTACTGTTCTTGAAACTTATGGAATCACAAAATTAATTGAATAAAATTAATTCAACAAAATTAATTAAATAAATATTCAATTAAGTCCATCTGTCCATCCACCCTTAATACACTGTATTAACCTGACAGAGTGTTGATATGGGAGTGTTGATAGGTAAATTATTTACCTATCAACTTACCTATTTATATATTACCTATTAATTTACCTACCCACCTATTATTAGTTCTGTCAACAATATTATATAGAGGGCCTTCGGATATTGTGTTGGCGGGGGCCTTCAAGTCAAAAAGGATGAGAACCACTGTTCTATTAGCATTGCTTTTAATATATTATATGGATGTGTACCATCATATAGTCATTCATTCTTTGAAGTACCTTGGAGTAACATGTAGTGTAAATATCATTACACATAAAAATGGTAATGCAATTTCTAATTATTCCTGTGCCGTGATACTGCTACAAAATCTTTTTTAAGGGCGATTCTGAATGGCAAACATTTAATCAGTGCGTAATGAGATTTCCAATATGAGATTTTAAAATGAGATTTTAAAAAAAAATTATATTAAATTTCTTAAAAGTATTTTGTACTGTTTGTATTTCAGAATTAAATTATCTACAAAAAGTCTGTTAGAGAAGTGTGTAGAAGTATTAAGTCTCACTCTCTCTGTGATGTGCGTCTGAAGTATCTGCCAGTGGCAGTTCATGGCACCCAGTTTCTCAGCAAAATCAGTCTTGTCGCTGCGTTTGCTCTCCACATCCGCACCGCTGATCTGGAGCACTGACTGATTCACAAAGTCCACAGTGAGCTGTTTGCAGTTGACGTCCACTCTGAAGCCCTTCAAGAAGTAGAGCAAAACAACAGTATGTAAAAACATACACTCCACACAAATTAGTCATTAGTAATTAGTCTTCTGACTAGCGTCATAAAATCCGGTCCAAAGTGCAGTTTAATTTGGAAAAGAATCACCCACTTAAACATTAAGGGCCATTTGATGACTCTAACAGGGGTAAAACTGAAAAATTATGTCACCTTGTATCGCTGCAGGTACTCTTGGATGACCTTTGACCCAACAGCCCCTTTGAGATTTTCCTCATCCTCTTCTATCACTCTCTCCATCAATGAAATCCAGTTCACAAGCTCAGCGATAGCATGACGAGATGCCAGCTTATCCATCTGAGACTAAAACAAATGAACAATATATCTTTAAAAAACAATAGACTAAGAAAGATCAGACAGGATCTAGGAACCTCAGAAATGAATCTAATCCTCTTTGTTGGAGCAGATAAGCCTGTTTAAAGAGCGGCATATGCAGAAGAGCTGGTCTGTACCTGGTGGAGTTTCTCTTGAACTATGGGAATGCGGGCAAGCAGTTCGGACCACTGAGAGTCCAGAAGGGTGAGTTCAGAACGCAGAGACGCAGTGTCCATTTTCTTCAGCCTGAGCAGATGGTTTCCCTCGTTCAGCACTGAGGCCTTCAGATTGGAGCGAGTCTCCACTTCCTTACTGAACTCCTGAACAGAAGAGAAGACAACACATGGAACTGCCTGTATATAGTGGTTTTCAGAATTACTTCCTTATGGACATGAAAGGATATAAATAATTACTTAAATATTTAATTATTAATAATGATTAATTAAGCTTCTATTCAAACTATTTTATCATTGGCAAAAACATTAAATTGTGAATATTATATAATATAAGATAATATTATTATAAATATGGCCCAAGATGCTGTGTTAGGCCCCAACAGGATAAGCGGTTTGGAGAATGGATAAATGAATAAATGGATGGATTGGTGGTTGGATGGAAAAAAAATAAAAAAATAAAAAAAATAATAATAATTAATTAATTAATAAATAAATAAATAAATAAATAAATAAATAAATAAATAAATAAATAAATAAATAAATAAATAAATAAATAAATAAATAAATAAATAAATAAATAAATAAATAAATAAATAAGCAAGCAAGCTCCGGCATTCCCACATCCTTAATAAAATAATACAATAAAATAAAAAAATAAAATAAAATACAAAATAAAATTAAAAGCAAAACAAAAAATAAAATAAAACAAACAATAATATTGGTTGGATGGAAAAAAAATAAATGAATGGGCTCCAGCATCCCCATAACTTTACACAGGACAAGTTTATAAAATAAAATAAAACAAAATAAAATAAAACAAAATAATACAAAATATAATACAAAACAAAAAATAACAAATTAAAAACAAAACAAAAAATAAAATTAAAATTAAAAACAAAACAAAACAATAAAATCTAATAACAAAGAAAAGAAAAGAAAAGAAAAATAATCAGCAGCATTCTGTTCATCAGCAATGCCAGTATGGTTCTTCTGGTGAAATTGGTTGACCAAATGCATCAACATCCCAGACACATCCCATGTTTGTGATTTCTTAACATCAAGACTAACCAGAAAAGCCGACAGCTGGTCTTTAACAGTCTCCAGTTCCTGAGGACCAGCAACAGTCTGTGTGTTCCAGAACTCCAAGCGTTCCAGAGCTTCCTGTAACCAGCGGCTCAGTTCAACAGACTCACGCTTATACCTGTGACAAACAACAAGCACATACCACCATGAAGATTATGGAAATAAATAAATAAAACAATGAATTTCAGTCTAAAACTTAGCTCCTGACCTGGTTGAGTGCTTCAGGATGGAGTCCAGGTTGTGTAGCTCTTTGTTAATCTTAGTGGAGTTGTTGAGCCAGTGCTCGCCCAAAAGAGTGAGCTGGTTCTCCAGGCTGGAGCAACTTACATATGACAGAAGATGCTTCCCTTCCTCCAGCACCTGATGCAGCTTGTTTTGGTGCTCCATCAGACTCGCCTTCAGGGCCTTAGGTGAAGATCATGAAAGGCCAATATGGAAAGTTGATCACATACAGTTAGTCTGGTATTATTAGATTATCTATCCTAATACACCAATCATACCCATGTTGGCAAGTTACTCCAGACATCTCATTTTAACATGCCTGAAGATTCATTACTTTATTATGTACCTGATAGAGCTCTATTCTTTCATTCAGTCTCTCCTCTGTTTCCTCCACCAGGCCGATGCTCGGCAGACTGCCCTCCACAGCCTCTAGCAAGCGGTACAGAGTCTGATAGTCCAAAACTAGACGACTCCATGTCTGATAAAGTCACAAACAGATAAGTACAGTATGTAGAAAACAGTTGCACACTTTAAAACATAAATGCTACTAGGCATATATATATAATATGTGTATTAGGGATGTGCCCAAAGCTGCATACTATGTTTGGAAAGGAAATGACGCAAGAGACATGGTGATGGAAAAAAAATATGAGATGGAAGGAAAAAATGTCAATGCTTTTGCGTTTTCTCGTACGGTGACCGGGAGGGGACATGTTCGGTTCACTTAGTTTTGAGATATTAATTTGTGGGAACGTCATATTAACTCGATAGTAAGTCGGACAACAAGATAATTTTCCCAGGTTGCTATGGTCACGCAGGTTGTTTACGCATTTAACTCGCGGCCACAAGAAAAATATATTGTTCCCTCAACATATGATCTTGAGGCCACGACATATTATCACGTTCCCAAGAGTTTATATTTTGTGGCCCTGACAAAACTAAGTGAACCGAACATGTCCCCTCCCGGTCACCGTACTCTCGCAATCATATGGTTGGGTAATTATATTGTATATAATTTGCGGGCATCAGGGAGCCACTATCAGTATGCAGGGTATTAAAATCACTTTTGAATGCACCCTCACTTTTTACTTTCTTTCCTATTCGCGATCACGCATACTCTGTGTATATGGAGCGGTGGTACAGACCACATGTTTTATAAAATAAGATATTTGTCAATGACGGTCAGGATCTGTTGCACACCAATCCTCTGACATTGTCCTGTCAGTCATCTCTCCTTACTATCTCCATGTGATAAGTGAACTCTTATGAACTGTAATGTAACCGACTACCGCAGCAAGCCTAACCATGTCCCTTCAGGGGCTCCGTAGAATGCATTATTCAGTTTTATGTGCCTTCCCAAAGGATTTAGGCTTCTGGCACATCCCTAATGTGTATATATATATATATATATATATATATATATATATACACACACACACAGTATAAAAATCATGTTACCTCCGAGATGCACTCCAGCTCAACTCCTTTTTTATGCGCTTGCTTAAGCACATCCTGAGCGCGAGCTAGCGTCTCCTCCAGAGTCTGACGCTCACGTGGCATAACAAAGGCACTAATTTTCTTGTAGAATGTCTCTGTGAGGACCATGTGCCACTCCAAGCCTTGGAAAAATTCCTGTAAATCAAACATTTGGGGACACATGAAGTAAGGTTGTATACATATTTTTATACACACACACAAGATGTGTTTAGGAGTTTGGTGTACCTTGTGTTTGTCTAGAAGGCTGTGCACGTCCTCTACTGAGCTAGCAATCATCTTCTGGTCAGCGGTCATCTTATCCTGGGCCGTGTCCACCAGATCAATTAGATCTTGCAGAACTCGTTCATACTGATTCTTCAGTGCCATATTCTGATTCAGCCCGCTTCGTCGAGAGCCCACCGTCATCACCAGCTCCTCATAAGCATCCTGTCCAGCACAGACATGGATAAGTTTGAGAAAACCCAGGTATTTCAGGCCTTAACCACTATATTTTAGGACTATATTGTCTGGTTCTCTTTTTTTATAATAATATAGTGCGCAAAAGTGCATGCAAGAATAAAAGTGTTTATTTTGCCCATGTTGATGCTAATGATTGGTTGAGTACCTGTAGCTTCAGCAGCTCATTGGTGGAGAACTGGTCCGGGTGTAGCTCCGCCCCTCTGGCTTTCAGCTCGGTTATTCTGTGCTCAAAGTCTTTCAGCGTCTCTTCTACCTCTGCAATAGTCTGTCAGAACAAAAGTGACACAGTGATGACACAAGACTTTGCAGCGATAACTGTCCTACTGTGTTGTTATTAACTAAAACAATTACAAATCATTTTTGTAAACTGAAATAAAAATTTGATGAAAAACTGTTGAAATAAGCTTAAGTTGATGTAAAATTACTTCAAAAGTAAATGAAAAAAAATAAAGCTAAACAGAATTATTATAAAAAACTAAAACTGACAACAGCACTTTACAAAATGACCATAACTTAAACTAACATTAAAATTAAAATCTAAAAAATAAAAAAGCTAATTCAAAATACTAATGAATACTATAATGGTATATAAATAATACTAAAATGACACTGATATACAACTAAAATCACTGTTAATCCAATGCATTAATTAATAATCAAATATGAAATATGAAATATCTTTCTTACTTCAAGCTGTTTAGTTGTTGTGTGGTCAAGAACCCCTGCCATTTTCTGGATAACCTGGAACTTGCTTTCACTAATCGCTGTAAAGAGATGCTGTAACTCCGTCTGAAAAGAAACAGGAACTGAGATGATGTCGCAGTGTTGCATTCATGTACAGAACTGAATGGTGCCCATCAGGCCTGATTCTCACCTGGAAAGCCGTGAGCTCCCGCATTCTGCTCAGCATGGTGTCACAGCGGCGGTCCAGAGCCGAGTCCAGGGCTCCCAGGCGTCGAGACAGACAGTCGAGAGTGTCCTTCATCAGGGTCTGCTCTTCCTCAGATAGACCCACAGAGCCGCCGATCAGGCCCTGGCTGTGGCTGACCACCCTGGTCACCTCCGTCACTTCTTTTCCCAATGTCTGTGAGGCAAGCAAAAAATATAGATAAGATATTTATAAATGTGTTTCATTTATTTCTACAGCTCTATCTATAGTTTTACATTTCACTATTGGCAGTGTTGTTAAAAAAAACTGTTCTCTTGGCAACAAACTGAAATAAATAAGCTGAAGTACTAAATTCACAAAAAATAAAACTAAAATGAAAATATAAAAAATAAAAGCTCATTCAAAATATTAACTTTTCCGTCATTTATGACAACGCTTCCCTGCCATTGATAGATAGCGCTGCAAACTGGAGAACTCCAAAACGGGGAGTGGACTCCAAAAATGGGCAGTACTTCCAAAAAGTGGCAAAATCTCCTTGCTTCCGCCAAATGTCGTTGACTTACATTTAATAGTAAAAGTTTGTAAATTAAACACATTTTCTCGCTGAAAGATGAATTGATCTTACGTAAAATGTAGGCATATGTTAAATAAAGTTATAAAACATGCTATATAAGTGACGATAGCTCCGTTAGACTGGGGTCCTGGAGCTTGTGGCCTTGGTTTGGACCTCTCGTCCCCCTGAGTTTGAAGCTCCGGGTCCCCAACCCCTCACCGAGATATAAGTGGGAAACCCCCACTAGCCGTCTCAGCACGGCCCATTGGAATGTTAAACTGTATTGCTTTGTTCTAAGCAAAGGTGTTGTCCCGGGCCGTGACTTGAGATTCTCAAGCTAGGAGGGGGCAGTGACACTGGGTGCAACTAAAAACCAAGGTCCGGTTGAGGAGTTTCTGATGGCCGAAAGTGGGGTGTAGGGGTGGTTATTGACATGACCAATGAAATTTTTGCGTGTCATGTGTCTGTCTGTCAATGTACTAAAGCCACGCCCTGTTTTGGAATTCCCACCAGGTTTTGGAGTTCCCATCCCCATTTGGAAATCTCCAGGCTGCAGCTATACCCTTCTCGAATGAAATATTGACCCATGAAGAGGTAGAGGACTGTCCAAGCTTTGGGGGTGTTTATGGATGCAAACTACTCAATCTATGTTTTGATCATCGTTCTGAATCTGATCCAGACGAAGTCTTTGACAAAAACTGCGATTTTCTCAGCTTTTTTTTTATTTTTATGAAACTTACCTTCATTCAAGTTTTTTTTTTTTTAAAACAGAGGCTCTGTTCTTTGTTCAGATATTCATACAACAAAATATTCTGATGGCCATGAAATTTTGTGAAAATGATCAAAAATGCTGGCGCTGGCAACTTTTAAAAAAAACGCTGGCGGGGAAAAAGTTTATAAACAGTATAGTATAATAGTATAATAATACTAAAATAATACTCATTATTAGGAACACTTAAGCATTTATATAAACATATAGGGTGCAGTGGCCTGGATTTTGTCTCAAATTTAAATTTTCTGTTTTTTATTAAAATAATGTAAAACATAAATGTTCTCTAATAACACAATTAATAGTTTTAATAATTTAAAACATATTTTTAAAAGTAATTTAAGTTTCTACGGTTTAAATTACTGTCCAGAAGACATATATATGAGGATATATAATATTATATTGGTCAGTGTAAAATGCCTTTAATAAGAAACAAACATCCAGAGAACTAAATGTGGGCGAATATGATGACTCATAGGAATCAGATATTAGCTAGCAAAATTTGCCGCCCAAGGTTCAGACCTCATAATTGGAGAGTTGTGTGTCAGCGTTCTCCGCCAGCAGTGCAGGGCCAGAAAACAGTGTGTTCTCCACATCATCCACCCAAGAGGAAGTGGCTGTGACTGCTGAATAAAGCTGCTGCTCCATCAGAATGACCTCACGCTCTGTGGCCTGTAGAAACAATCACACATTATACACTGTTTACCAGGACACCTACGACACGCACATGTTGATATGATAAGCTGTCAAGTTAAGCAATAGGTCGTGCACTGAAATGATTTTACCATGGTTAAGGGATGTAAACATTCATAACAAGCAATACAGTTCTTTAGCCTAAGTGTAGGCTGTTAAGGAACTTGGTGCATTAATAAAATTCAATTCAAGACTCTATTGTTTTGTCATCACAACTCCATGCATCAAAGAACCAGAGCTGTTTTATAATAATGTGGCTACCTGAGGGGTAGTTTCCTTTACTGTCTGACTGAATCCATTGTGCAGGGACATCAGGCTGGACTTGTCCTGGACGTGAGTCTCTCTCTTATAAACCGGGGCGGCAGTCTTCACACAAGCAGTTCTGGAGTAAAACTGTTAGAAAATATAAAATTTTACCAAACACTCCACCAACAGAGAGTTTCCGAGTATTACAACTGTGCTCCAGTTATGCAAGATTTTTGCATTCCCTGAAGGCAGCCAGGCTGCAAAAAGAATAGTGCTAAAGTTTAAATTAAAGTGATAGTTGAGAACCCAAAGACAGAGGGAAAGAGAGACTGATAGTATTATACAACGGTAACACTTTAGTATGGGGAACACATATTCACTATTAACTCTGACTTTTGCCTCAAAAAACTCCTAATTTACTGCTTAATAGTTAGTAAGGTAGTTTTTGTAGCGTTTAAGTTTAGGTATTGGGCAGGATTAAGGGATGTAGAATACGGTCATACAGAATAAGGCATTAATATGTGCTTTATAAGTTCTAATAAACAGCCAATATCTTAGTAATACGCATGCTAATAAGCAACTAGTTAATAGTGAGAATTGAACCCTAAGATAAAGTGTTACCTATGCAACATAGATTGATAAATAGATTTATGAGAGGAATGCCAAGGTCATAGGTTTGATTTCCAGGGAATACATGAACTAATAACATTTATACCTTAAATGCAATGTAAGATGATTGGATAAAAGCATCTGCCAAGTGCATTAATGTAAATGTATACTCACTGTATACAAGTATACCTTGTAAATGTATAGTTGTATACTCATTAATTGAGAGACTACATTGAATGTATGCACGTTCAGAAATTAATTTGTCACGCTTTATAAGTAATTAGGTAAACTGCAAAAAAGTTGAAAGGTGATTAGAAACTGTTGACCTAAAATATGCATTTTAATCTAAAATCTTGGGGCCAGACTTACTAACAGCTTGCGCCAGCACAAACCCTGAAAATGCGTGGACAGTTATTTTTGAGGCTGACCTTATTGCATACACAAAGGAGTTTCCCTTTCAGACGCAAAATTTATGGAAGGAGAGTATTTAAAAGAATCATGCGAGGTGATTTAACTAAGGTTTGCGCTAGTCAATTTACTGGTATCTGCGCCATTAAACCAGATGCTTAAACCAGAAGCTAATTTGCGCTGTTCTTGGTAGATTGCATTGGTCATTATGAAAATGATCCGGCTGTGTCTTTGTTCTTTAATGTGCGCATTGTCAGTAGATCACATGGAGAACTTTCCACTCCCATCAGCGCTTTTATGGAATTGCGCTCTCACGCTAATTCGCACTGTTTATTAAATCTGGCCCATGATGTTTTGGTCAACCACTCTACATTCGAGCTATGTGGAGACTGTAATGAAATCAGTGTACCGGTTGTTTGCTGTCTTGCTCCAGGGTGTTCATGAGGAGCTGTAGTTTAGTGGCCATGTCTTTTTTTAGACTTTCCCATCTCTTTCTCCTCTGCTTTTTCACAGCCTGACTGTCTCCCTCCAGCTCTGTATCGGGGGACAGGATCTCCGTCGCACTGCACAAGATTTGACGCAATTGTAAAGAGAGAGTCAGTAAAGGTTTGAGGTAAAAATGATAGAAAACAGTGAGTAGCAGTGAGAGAGAAATGGAGGTTAATGATACCTGGTTCTGACAGGTGATGCTTGTTGGGTGAGTATTTCCTCTCCACGACTTGCCACAGATTTCAACAGCTTCTTTTGCTCTGCAAGTTGCTCTTCAAGCTCCTGAATTAACATAATATATCATCATTCCTCATTTAGTAGATGCTTTCTTATTTAAAACAACTTACTACAGGTTCAATCCCACTGGAGGACATAATGTTGATTTAGATTTATTGTTTTGTCATTTAAAAGCTCTCACTCTTCTTCTTGTAAAATATTACGTACCTTCTGTTTCTGGAGGGTGTCCTGGTGCTGTAGGCTGCGTGTGGAGCGGGCCTGGGCCAGCCAGTCCTGCATGTTTGGACTGTGGGAGCGACTGGAGTCGGATTCACTGGAGTCTGATGGTTCCTGAAGGGAATCCTGTGGGAGAGGGACAATCCAAACATAAGTACTTACAGTGTATTAATAGTCTTGAATACCGAAAATACCTTGCTGGAACTGAATTAAAATCAAATCAAAAGATCATCCAATCATGAATCAAATCATCAGTCATCATTCTCATATTCCGCAATATTCTTGTGAATAACAGCAGGAAAAGAGGAAGCCATGCATGAGATTGTGGTATTCAGACCCAGAACCCAGTGCTGCTGAATTATTCTGCACATGGAGTGACAAGCAAAAAACCTATGATGTAATATATCAATATTACACAAGCTGTTTGAAGGCCTTTCAACTCCTCCCAAATTAAAGTCGCCTGCAGGACATAAAAGACAAAACTTTTAGAGAATCTCACAAAGACAATGTCTGGGTCTAATTTTAATCAGAAAAAAAAAAAGAAATTATATTTACATTTATTATAAAATATTTTTTTGTAAATACAGTTAGTTTTCTAAATACATTCCGTTTTTAAAAACTTTAAAAATATATTACAATTGTTTAATTATAAGATTTTTTTAATAAAAATAATGGTTTTGTTTCATTCCTCCTCACTGTCAGATATGGTGTTAGTAGTGGATAAAATAAAATATTTTTATAATTATAATAATAATAATAATTATTATTATTACTCTCACTTGTGAACCATTTTAAGATGCATTTTATGAAAGATGCTATACAAATAAAATGTATTATTATTACTACTATTATGTACCATTATAATATTTTGGGCATGGAACTTGAAGGAATTTGGAGTACCTTATAATACAATGATAATTGGTATATGCATAAGGTAATCATGTATGTTCAGTATCATGTGTCATGACATATATCAAAGTACTACAGTACTAACATCCCATCTGAGTCCTTTTTTAGGGTTCCCAAATGAACCTCTAGAACAAACATGTCTTTAGTTTCCAGCCTTGATTCAGAGGTCAAGTCTCACCTGAATGTTGATCTGCTTGTCTTGCAGCATCCTCTGCAGCTCTAGCAGGCTGCCTTTCAGCGTACGCAATTTCCTGGCGAGCTGCTCCGCGTCCTCCCTGTTCTCCGGTCGGCCCTCCAGCAGAAGATTCTCGCTGTGTCTGGAGAGCTCAGAGAGAGCCAGCACCTTCTCCTCGATTTCCAGCAGCATGTTCTGCAGGAGCAACAGAAGCGAGGCCAGCTCAAACATGGTTCTGCAGCTCTCATCCCTGGACCTTACCAACACCTACAGCGCTGTACATTATCCGTAATCCCTCACGTGCCATGCTCCCAGTAAACATGCATTCTTTAGGATAACAACAGGAATGTATAAAAGTACTTAAAATTATATCCAAAATTCACTTGAGAAGTGTCAAGACAGTTGCTTTAAAAAAAGTCAAGGTGTTTCGCAGTGGGACATCTGCCAGTTTGTAACCTTCCCATGAAGTCAAACAAAGCCCCACCCCTTTCACCACTAATGCTGCAGCCACCCTCATGAATATGCAATAAGAGGCGGAACAGACTTCCAGTGAGCACCAATCCTCTCACAGGAGTCCTCTAATATCCTCAAAGCCATTATAACTGTGAACGGTATTACGCTGATACATTTGCATAATCTGATTACGGCTCGTGCCACAGACGCTTAAGAATCAATCCATCTGAATGCTCAGAGGCCTTTTAATACTGCTGTTTACGGATAACAAGTTTCCTGTTCTCTCAGAGGAATTAACAAACTCATTCATTTCAAAACACAAAGCAGGCCTTAATGTCGTGAGGTAACAAAATAATACATTTTCTTTTTTTAGATTATACAATAAATTATAAACCATTTATATATTTTAGTAATGTGCAGTAGGGGCCGCTCTAACCTGACAGTCTCTGAGTTGCTCTTCCATGTCCGAGTCCTGAGAGCAGGAAGTGATGTTACCGCGAGTGCTCTGCAGCCATTGGTCCAGCTGGTCTGCCTGGTTGAGGTAGCTCTGTAAAGCCTGCGCCTGCTGCTGCTTTTCCACTCGTTCACTCAGTCGCTCCTATACACATCACCATAAACATCTATAAATATCTACTGGGCATCTGTCAAGACTCTGGGCTGATCAGCCGGGTCTGTCTTTTCTGTTTGTGTTTTGTGGTTGCTTCTGTTTGTTCGCCATGTGCTCCTTTGTTTGTCATGTCCTTGCCCATCCCCTCGTTTCCTTTTCATTATTCTATACCTCACCTGTTGTCTCTTATTACCCTCTTAGTTTGCTGCCCTATTTATTTCCCTTGTGTGTGCTGTTCTGTGCCAGATTGTTGTTTGCCTCTGAGCTCACAACATCTAGTTAGTGTTTTTGTTGGGGGTCCAGTCTTGTTTTTTTTCTTTTGGCTCCAGAATTCTCTGCCTGTCCTGCATTCCCTTTATGTCTACTCCTGCCTGGCTTATAGTCTGCCTGATCTGGCCTGCCTGGGATCCTGAGATTTTCTTCTCCTGACCTGGTTCTGTTAGCCTGGCCTGTTGGATCTCTTCCTTTCTCCCGCCCCGGGCTGCCAAGCCAGCACATCTGCCTGTTTCCTGGATTCTCCAGTGTCAAATTTTGTCTCTGTGTGGTCTGTAAGCAGCCTGCCCTGCAATCTGTCCATCCACTGGTTCTGCCTGTCCTACTTGCTCTGACCCTTGCCTGTCCTGATATCAGTACCAGTCTGCACCTTCTGGGTTTTTTGCTAGCTTGTTTTTTTTTTTCCCCTGCTAGTCAGCATCTGTTTTTTCCTGGCTAAGGATTGTTTTTGTTCGGACCCTCTTGGGATGGATTTTGCTGAGTTTTGCCTTTTGCAAATAAACCTTTACTATTCATCTGCATTTGGGTTCCCTCTCTGTTACTGGTTCTGACAGCATCTTTATCACATAATAAAATAAGTGTAAATGTCACTGCACCATTACTTTCTGAAGAAACTGAGATTAGATTTTCAAATGTGTATAAAAAATAGAGAAAAAAAGAAAGAAAATTGTTACTGGACCCATCTATATGTATATATTTTTATATAATGCTGTTCTTTTGAACGTTCTGTTCATAAAAGAATCCTAAAAAAAGGGTATCACGGGTTCCACAAAATGTTTCTTGAGCAGCAAATCAGCATATTAGAATGATTTCTCAAGGATCATGTGACACTGAAGACTGGAGGAATGATGCTTAAAATTCAACTTTGATCACAGGAATTATTTACATTTCAAAATATATTAAAATAGAAAAAGATTATTTAAATTGTACTCATATTTCACAATATTACTGTTTAATTTATAGTATGTTCAAGCTGGTGAACATCAAAAATACAAGGCTTCTTTTAAAAACATTTAAAAGAATCTTAGCAACCCAAACTTTTGAACAGTAGTGTTTATTATAAAACGTATATATTTTTTTTGTATTACTTAATATTAGTATGGAATCCCAAAGCTGCCAATATTAAAAATAAATAAATACATAAATAAATATACAAAGAAATGTAAAAAAGCACAAATAAATAAATAAATAAATATATAAATAAATATACACAGAAAAGCAAAAAAACAAAAATAATTATTTATACATTTATTTCCTTATTTATGTATATATTTATTTTTTTCCACATTTATTTATTCTTTTATTTATTTATACATTTATTCATTTCTATTTTTATTTATTTCCACATTTATTCATGTCTACATTTATTTATTTCTACATTTATTTATTTTTACATTTATTTATACATTTATTTATTTATACATTTATGTGTCCGTAGGGTAATGAGGAGGGCGTGGTTTACCTCAGACATAGCAATCGAGCTCAGAGTAGGAGAGGGCGAAGCGTTGAGGCCACAGTGACACCTTGTGGTGTGGCCGAAATACAATAAGTATAGCCTACTGACGTTGATACTGTCTGTGATGAATGACTTGGATAGGTATATGGTCAAAATCTTATATCATGGGTTAAGTCATATCACCCTATAGAACATTTTGTTGCGTCGCGTCACTTCACGTGTGGACAGTCACAGCATCGCTGAGTATTATGGGGTTTTCTCAGTGTGGTCTTATTATTAATCACACGTCTTAAGCCGGGGACACACTTAACGACTGAAACATTCTAAGACTGAACTGAACACAAAGACTGTTCCCTTCGACTGGAGCAGATTTTAATCTTTGACAGTCAGAGAAGAAGACACAAGTTTACGACTGAGTCAGTCCACACAACACACTTAAAGAAACTCAACTGTGCGAGATCTTGTACCAAAACAAACATGTCAACAGACAGCCGCCAATACTTATTTGCAGTGCAATTTGTGCAGAAAAAAAACAAGGAAAAACCCTGCCAAAAAGGCGTTTTTTTTTTAATGAAACATTAAACATAAAAATCATAAAACCCTGTTTTTATCTTTCAAGTATTCTTTTTGCCGTTATTGTCTGAGCAGACACATTTCATTATGCATTTCCTGATTCATTAATTACAACATTTTAGTGCTTTTTTAAAAAAACCTATAAATCAAGCAATAATGTAGATTCATGTACATATTGTACAATGTAGATATTACTGTTATTCACAAATCAGGAATTAAAAACGAATTGGTTCGTATGAGCAAACACGCTCATTTTTTCGTTCTGTTTCCAGAGTTACCGGTTATAACGAAATAAAATAGGCTACTGCTTTATTTATTCTGAAACAGATGTCATTCAAAATGTTATTTTTATATTTTTATTTTCATTTTGTCAGTCGAGTAAGTGTACAACGCTCCCAAAACCATTTAACGGGAATGACAACACTGTAAACTCTGAAAGCATGACTTCATTTAACAGAAGAGCTGCAGAGATATTCAAAGAACTGTATTTCTTCATCATATTTCCTCAAATATATTAGATATAATTAGTGTATATATAAAATAATTGTGATTGTGATTTTTTTTTTTATTTGTTAGACTTTTTAAATTAACATTAGGCTATCAATCATTAACATTAACATTCTGAAACAAGTGCCGTTATATAGCCTACCATTTTTTTTCCTGTGTAACTTTTATTAGACTCCAAGTCGCGTTTTTACATTGGGCACGTTTGCTGCAGTCCAAGTCCGAGCACGACGGTTCCCGGTTTCCCCCGCAGCGCTGGTCAACTTGATTCTATTGAACCCTGGTGCATTTGCGTGCATCTTACATAATCACAAACATGCACAGCGCATGATAGAAGACATTTGGGTTTACTGTATGTGTGTCGGATGAAGGCGGCTTTCTGCTGCATGCTTGCAAAGGGACTCTTGAGTGAATTAATTCATTTGTTGCCCTGATTGTACGCGCAATGCACGAATACACTGCAGGCTCGCTCTCGCTCGTATCCAAGGTAAATCATCAACACCATCATCCCTTAGCCTACATGTGTTTTATTGAACTAAATACATTATAATCAGCTAAAACAAACGTGCAGGTTACTTTTCTGAACAAGAGCGCACCCGAGGCCGTGTTTCACGCGAATCGCGGCACAGTTCGAGTGCAACCGAACTCAGAGCACCTCCTCCGGGTAGTCCCGGGTTCGGTACCCTGGTGCGCTCCCAGGTCCGCATGACAGCTTTCACATTATACCAATTTTTCATTAATAAGACCACACCGAGAAAACCAGCGATGCTGTGACAGTCCACACGTGAAGTGACGCAACGCAACAAAATGTTCTACTGTAACCGACGGCTCGTTCTATTCTGGATCTTTGAAATATGCGTTGTATTTAAAGCGTTTGTCACATGTTGTGCATGTACAAATAGGAAATATGAATGTGAAGTGAATTTGTGGTCTCGTTTCAAATGCATTGACCAATATGCTTGCATCGACTTCACTGTAGCCTATATGTGCGCTGCTTCCTTTCCGTGTGTTCTGACCGGTAATGGAAATATCAAGCACTTCCATTTCAGAGTCCCTGTTATAAGATCTGTTGAAGATGTTAGCCCAAGACATTTTACAAATCCTGACCAGACGATGTTCTACGGCCATGTCCGGAATAAAGAGTAGCCTATCTATGTCACACAGTACAGTTAGGGTGATATGACTTAACCCGTGGCCGTGATATAAGATTTTGGCCATATACCTATCCAAGTCATTCATCATAGACAGTATCAACATCAGTACAGTGGTGTCACTGAGGCCACAAGGTGTCACTGTGGCCTCAAGGCTTCGCCCTCTCCTACTCTGAGCTCGATTGCTATGTCTGAGGTAAACCACGCCCTCCTCATTACCCTACGGACACATAAATGTATAAATAAATAAATGTATAAATGAATAAATGTGGAAATAAATAAAAATAGAAATAAAATAATAAATAAATAAATGTGGAAAAAAATAAATATATACATAAATAAGGAAATAAATGTATAAATAATTATTTATTTTTGTTTTTTTGCTTTTCTATGTATATTTATTTATATATTTATTTATTTATTTTTGCTTTTTTACATTTCTTTGTATATTTATTTATGTATTTATTTATTTTTAATATTGGCAGCTTTGGGATTCCATATATTAGGGCTGCCCCTGACTAAAGATTTTTCTAGTTGACTAGTAGTCGTAAGCCAGTCGTAAGTCAACTAAATTGCATGATTATATTAATTTAATTACTTAAATATATACTGAGGAGAATACTAAACCATAATGAGCGTTTAATATATATAGGCGTAATATATAGCCTATTCCGCGCTCAAGTGCACACATGAAGCTTGCCGCAAAGCACCGCCAAAAGTAATGATTATAAATCTGTCTGGTAAAAATAACAAGGAGCCATTTTAATTATTTATTAATAAACTAGTGTTTTCTGTGTCAGTTTCAGCTGCAAAGATGAAGTTGACGATGCTGACTCGCCATCTCCGCAGTATAGTGAAGGCGCCCATAGAGAGAAACGCACCTTTCGTACGAATGTTTGGATTTCCTGCCCGACATACTGTAATTACCACAAGGACCTGACTATTAGGGGGCAGCCCTAATATACATATAAATTAATTATAAATTAACATAATTAATTAATTATTATTCAAGGTATACCTCAAGAAGTTGGCGTTTTCCTGAAGCCTTCATGTGGATGGTGGCCATCCTCTCCGACAGCACAGTGAGTGTGGACTGCATGGCCAACTGATCCGAGGAGTCCGAGTCCACGGCATCAGACATCAGCTCGTCTGTGAAGCTGGACTGAAGCCCATCTATATCATCCTGCAGTCTGACAATTTCCTCCATCTGATTCTGGAGGAATATGGCGGTATGACAGTTTAGTTTTTGTTCTGCATCCATATTCTTATAGAGCTCCTTTAGTCTACAGCTGACGCAACAGCAACAGAGAAAATCCTTCAGAACTTCAAATCTACAATCGACTCACCTGATATAGGACCATTTGTCTGTCAGGACTGAGATCATGCATAGGGGGCTCGTTTAATCTGGTCTCGATGGACTCCATCTTAGTGGAGATGGACTGTAGAGATCCCTGATAGCGCTGTTGCTTCTCCAAAGCTTCGTAGAGCGTCTTCTGCTTTTCACTTATCTGCAAAACACAAAGATAATCAAAACTCAAAGACCAGATTTTAAATACTAGTGCATCTGACTGTTGAACACAAAAGACCAACGTACCACATTTTTCAGGGTCTCCCATGAGCGCTGAAGATCATCTAAACTGGCTACAGACTCCAGAGCGGGATTGTACAGCTCCTGGATGGGAGCTCTGGTGAGAGTGGCCCTTCCCATGGACATCTACATTTAGGACAGTTCAAGAGAAAACAATGGAAAATAAAATATATTATGTTAATGTGCTACAAAAGTCATTGCACTGCTGTCTGTCACAGACTTAACATGCATTGATTCAGGTTAAAATTAAGGGTGCCACATGTTCAGAATAAAAAAAATGAGGTTCACCTACTACATTTACCAAAAAGTGCAGTATACAACCAGAGCACACTGCATGTGATACTGTATCCCATGATTCAATTTGCTTCTATTTTGCATCTACATACTTTACAAAACATTAATGCATACTGTTTCACATACTATTATGTGAATTATCTAAATATACATATCACATCATCAATGTTGTTATTGTTAATTAAAACTATTAAAACTCAGTAATTGAAAATAATTTAATTAAATAAGGCTGAAATAAAATAATAGATGAATACCTTAAAATTAAAAATGCCGCTTTAGCAACTAACTGAAATAAATAAGTTGAAGTACTAAAATGACTAAAACTAAAAAATAAATTAAAGGGGTCATAAACTGAGAAATCAAATCTTGAGCTTTTGACATATAAGAGGTCACCATACTATAAGAATATCCTGTAAGTTTCAGAACTGAAAACTTCCTTGTTAGTCCAATAAAAGCTTTTATTGACACCAGGCCCAGCAAACGACAGGTTTTTCAAAGTGGGGATCTATGACGTCAAAGGGAGGCAAGCACCGCCTCTGCAGAAGAAGATCAACGCCTACTTCATCACTGCCTGTTTAGCCCCGCCCACCGATTCACGCATGACATGCAATAGAATAGGTAGCCTAAAAGTAACATAGGCCTACGTGGTGTTAAACCAGATCGAGCTACCAAGCAATAAACATGCCGTTGAGGATTACAAAATATTGTGCAGTGCCTGGGCTCGACAGTAATGCAACATGTAAGTAACTGTGTTAATTCTAATGCCTGATCTGAAATGTAATGATTCATGTACAGTCAGATGTTCTTTGTCTGTGTGTCAGTAAATCAAACCAGTGACTAAACGTCAACTTGCGTTGTTTCTCTTAGTAGGATGAAAATAATCTGTTATTTAACGGTGATTAAATTCTATAAAGAAAGCGATCAAAGAAAGCTCCCTTTGCAATCGTTGGAGCAGCGCGCGCTGAAGCTGTCAATCAAACTGCGAGAGTTTATCAGTGACTCCCGTTTTATTCAACGAATCTCATAACTATATCACGTTTGCACTGTTAGTGAAGATGAAAGCATTCGTTAGTGTACAGAAACTGAGTTGCAATGACGAGATCACTGCTTTCATGCGCTCAGCATGTCTGTGATCGGCTACAATGTTCATCTCTGCAACCTTTCATGCCACGATCTGAATATAATGCCATAGATCTGAATATAATGCCATAGATCTAAATATAATGCCATAGATCTAAATATAATGCCATAGATCTGAATATAATGCCATAGATCTAAATATAATGCCATAGATCTAAATATAATGCCATAGATCTGAATATAATGCCATAGATCTAAATGTAATGCAACACTTTTCACGATTAGTTAAACACGAGAGCTGTAATAATAAAAACGCGCTAAAAGAGAGAGTAATACTTAGCTATTTCAAATGGAAAGACATTAGCCAATCACAGCAGTGGGCGTTTACACTGAAGTCTCACAGCAGACACGCCCCTTAAAACAGAGCGTTCAAACCAGAGGGCTAAAATCAGGGTAGGAAAAGTGCCTTTTTATTTATAAATTGTATTTATAAATTATAAATTTGATGTAAAAAGCATTCTAACATTATAAGTGCACCCCAGGAAACATCATAAAACAATAAAACAACGCAGTTCATGACCCCTTTAAAACTATATAGAAATATTCAGTGATGCAATTTGCTTTGTTTTGTAAAGGACAAATAAACCAGAATGGATATCAGTTGCAAGCTTAACATTTAATTAGTGAATCATTACTTGAATGGACTGGATTCTCTATTTGTTTTTTATACAACAATTGACAATGTATCACATTATTATACAAAACATTATTGCATACTGTTTCACATACTATTACATAAATAGTATGCAGTATACAGTATACACTATGCAGTAGACAGTATGTTAGGTTTCCATTCCAAACCCAATTTTCTTTAATAATGTTTTGAGTAAAATTAAGGGGAAACTGATAATTGCAAAAAAGCAGCAGGGGAAAAGTCTGCTAGAAATAATATCAAGCACCAAATGCTTTGACATTACTGCTAATACCTTGCTAATGGCTGCTTCAGTGTTAGTGACAGGAGATGGAGACCGACAGAAAGCAGGAGAGCAGATCTCACTGCTGGTGCCCTCCTCTCCAGACTCCTCTGTCACAGGAGACAGGAGAGACTGACAGCGACCAGCCGACATCTGACAGCAGCACAAGCGGAGAGAGTCACGGAGCAGAAGATATTAGTCAATCAGTTCACAGAGCAATAACGTTCATTGATTATGACATGCAAAGATCGCTGAGAGATGAGTAAATAAAGACTGTAGAGATAAGAGGGTCAGTTGTTAATCAACACACTGCAAATTGATCTCTTAAGCCTGGCTTAGACTACAGGAGTTTCAGGCCAATTTAGGCCCGATTTACCCCTCCCTACATTCAGAGAAAAAAAAATGCATCCAGGGCATCGGTCGTTTCCGATTCAGCCCAGATTATCTGGTAATGTGAGGCATTTACAGATCAAATCTTAGGGTGCTTTCACACTTGGTTCGATTGCCTGGACCGAACCTGAGTTCGATTGCTCCTCCTGCCCCCGCTGGACTGTGTTCATATTATATTATTCATCATCCAAACAAACCGAACTCTGACGTCAATCGAACCCGGGTGCGCACCAAAACTGCTAGTGTGAAAGCACCCTTAAACTTCCCAATCTGCTCGTGAACACATCAGGGCCGCCCTGACAATATCAGACATGTTTGATATTCAGGATTTTAAATTGGGATGATTACGACTATGATTACGTTAGTACACAATAGCCAATGAGAGACAAGTCTAGAAGGAGGCTGAAGTGAAGGAACTTTTAAAATGGCGACCGCGAAACAAGTTGCCACGACACACTTTACATTTTGTTTACATCCGCTTCCCCGTGAGGTGCTAAATCTGGCATGATTTTAAGAATATCTTATAGTGTGTGATGCACCACAATTTTTTCTTGTAGTGTGTGCAGGTTTGAGATTTGAAAGAAGAAAATCTGTGAAGATTCTCGTTATGTGCGAGATGCAACCGGATTTCACAATCGGTTAAGATTTAAAAACTCCTGTAGTCTGAATCTGGCTTTAATTTGCTTAGTACTTAAGTGGTTTTCATGCAAAAATATCTAAAGCAAGTTACATTTACCAGAGAAGCAAAGCTGTGTAAAATAATGCATGAATAATGCATAATCCTTTGTTTTTAACGAATATATTCAGAGAATTTTTTAGGCCTAATTTCTGTTAGATTTATGCTTAAAACAAGAAATGCCAATAGGGTAATAATTTTTAAGCCATGCCAGCTTCTAAAACTATACTTATTATAGTCATTAAAATTTAAAATAGAAACTATACTAAATTTGAACTAAAAAGTACTAAAAGTCTTAATCTTATGTAATTTGCTTCTCAAGTAAATATATCTTGTTTTAAGGATGATTATATATTTTAACAAGACAAATATTCTGCTAAAACTATTAAAATTTGGTTAAAATGACTGTGGTGCACCCACGATTATACTGTCCCGCCAATGTTCAAAATGGGTTACTTACAGAGACTTGTGACTGGGTCTTTCTTTTAATAGCATCACCGTCCAGTTCCTCTAGACTCTCGGTTAAACCCTCTGCATCACTCACTGTCAGGAGCGTGGTGGCGTGTTTAGCTTTCACCGTCAGCATCTTACACTTGGAGTTCAGAGATGCAATCTGCTCCTGGTAGCCCTTGATTTTCTGGGCTAGTTCCTGTTTAGATAAAAATAAACACAGAATAGATGACATATTATGTTATTTAACTGCCCTTTAGGTTAATGCAAGAAACATGAAAGATGGCTAACCACAAACAGTAGACATTAAAAATAAAGCCAACAACTAGATTTGAGGACAGTAGCTATGTTTCCATCTAAAGTTGTGAATTTAACTTAGGCGCAAAACTGTATTAATCGCATTTGCAAATAAAGCACAGTTTCAAGGGAAATTGGCGCAAAATATCTTTACTAAAAATGAAATTTGGGAAGCCACTGTGGCTCTTTTTTCGCACATCATAAATGACTTGCGCCTCAGAGCGCTCAGATGAAACACAATAAATGCTGTCATGGTGTCTTGCGTTCAAAGGCGGATACGCATTCGTGTAAGACAGTTCTGGGTGGAAATTATACCCAACCATTTTGACGACAGACTTTGGCTCAGGCATTTCAGAACAACCAGACCAATATTTGAGATGTTGTGCAATGAAACTGGTCCGCTGGTAAGTTCAGTTATCCAAACACATCCTCAGTTGAGGCAAAGTCATGTTTTTTTGTTGCGCATCAAGGGATTTATTTAGTAACTGTGTTTTAATTGTAGTTTATGCGCATATCTTCTTATTGGATTAAAAAAATGATACGCCTCAAATGAGTGCATACGTTTTTTATGTGCATTTTTAGAATTTATGCACATCTTGGCATTTCCATTCAGGGTTTTTTAAAACTATAATCCATACTTTGCATAAAAATCGGATGGAAAGATGGAAACATAATAGTGTGGCATCACTGAGCTGGATATACATGACACCTCATCAATGTTGCTATTGTTAACGAAAACTATTAAAATATTTTTTGGCAATTGAAATAAAGCTTAAATGAAATCTAATATAAATATTAGATGAAAAACCTAAACTTGAATGGAAAATTAGAAATGTTGCCTTAGCAACTGACTGAAATAAATATAATTTTGTGTAAGTTGAAGTACTAAAATTACCAAAACTAAAACTGAAATAAAAATAAAGCTATATAGAAATATTTAAAAACAAATGACAAAAACACATAGAATTACTGAAACTTAATTAAATTTAAAACGAAAACTGAAAATATAAAAATAAAACATAATTCAAAATATTAGTAATAGTAATATTAGTAAATACTATAATAGTATAAATAATACTAAAATGACACTGCACCTCATGATGATTAATTTGTGCCTGCAACTCTTGGATGTTGCTGGTGTTCACAGGTTGGTCCTGAATGACCCGGTGAGCATCTTCAATCATGACCTGAAGGTTTCTGACTTCCTGTTCATACTGTTCGTACTGCACAACTGCCTCCTAAAACAGATATCACACACATTTATTTTTATATCATGATGGGGATGTCATACTGGACTTACCCTACCCCTTAACCCATTCTTTCAGACACCTTTGAAATACTTAAATGCAAATGAATACACTATTTAGTTCGTTTACGGAGCTGTTACATCATGTAGACTTTTTCAGCCTGGTTTTTGTGGGGACATGTAATAGCAAAACCTGGCCCATTCTAAAAAATAACCCTCTGAATACATCTCTAATTTATAATCCCTTCTGACAGATCATAAAACAACCAGCATTTGAGCCTAATAAGTTATAAGCACTCATGATTCAGGAAAAGTTATGGTGTGTTCCATATGTACTCGGAAGTCTCGGAACAGCAACAACCCTGGCTTCAGAATCCTGCTCAGCGCATCAACAGTAGTAAAACAGTAGTAATATATTGTTTATTAGCACTTCTGTTTGTCTGTGTCTCAGTAAACTCATTTGTGCACACAGTACTATCCAACCTCTATCTGTTGACATGATACTTCAGCATTATCTGTGCAAAATGCTGTATTCCGAAAGAGCAAGCAGTATTAAACATATATTTGGTGCTGATATCAAGACCAGCAGCTGAGCAGGTGTCTTTATTCCCATTTGGTGCCACAACAGCTCCACCTACCTGCAGGATGTTGCACTGCTGGATGGCAGTGTGCTGCAGTTGACTGGCCTCTTGTTGTAGATTCAGAGCAGTGCGGCAGATGGACAAACTGGTCACCACTTCCTCAGGGACTCTTAGAGCACTCTGACACTCCTGCACGGCCTCTACCTGCTGCTTAAAGCTCTCCATGTCTGCCAGCAAGCGCTGAAAAAACAGCAAAATCCATTCTAATAACCAAAAAGTGCTTCACTTCTTTCCGTGCTAAAATACTGTATATATGTAACAAAAACCAGGTTCACAGAAAGCACTCAATAATCAATCAGAAAAAATGTTTAACCACTTACACTACAGCCAGACACATTTTTACTGCTTATTTATTTAGAAGAGAGGATGGGAAAAGAGGAAGAAGGACAGGATCAAGCTGGATTGAACTAACTACTAAGCCACTGCTTCATAACTAAATTTAAACTTAAAATCAATTTTATTACCCATATCTATAATGCAGTCAAGTAGGCTGTGCATGGAATTATAGGGCTCAAATAACTTGTGTGTTCAGGATCAAAGCAGATAAATGTACCTGTCTTTGAGTCAGTTGTTCTTTTAGACTCAGTCGAGCCAGTTCAGGAGACGTGAGAGTGGCTTGAACCTGCTCCAAAGTCACATGCAGGGCCTTCACTTCACACTCAAACCTCTCCATATCCTAAAAGAAAATAAAGTAAAGTCAGTCATGCTGAGCTTCTGTAGTTACCAGAATATATTAAATATTCAAATCTGAGGGAGGAGAAAAAACCTTTGCTGCATCTTGCAGACTCTGTAGTCGTGATCTGATGCCCTGCTCCAGCTCCTCAGTGTGACGGCTCAGTTCTGACACCTGCTGTCCCATGGCCTCCACCTGCAGCGTCTCAGACAGTATCTCCACCTTCTCATGCATGGCCTCCAGGTCACCATGGAGCTCACGTGACTCACGCAGAACAGACTGCAGGGTCAAACGCACAGATTATTAATTGTGACTGTAGACAACAGATAACTGCACCAAAATGACTTTTATAAACACACATTTGATTTGTTTGTGTTGTAGTTCACCTGATACATCCTGATCTGTTCTTGCAGGTGCGAGGAGGAGTTCCAGATAATGTTGGCCTTCACCAGGCTCCTGGCTCTGTCTGTCCACTTCACTATGAACTCAAACATCTCGTTGTACTCATCTAGATGTGCATCCGCCTTATGAGAAAAAAACACATCACATGCAATGTTTGAAAGACTCTAATACAAAGGTCTTAAATGAGCAAATACCCTGTATGAAATAGGTTCATTTTCAGTGAGATTCTGTCTTTTTTCTATAAGCTGAATGTTCATTTTGTCGATTAGTAAAAATAATGTATCTTACCTTCTTCAGCCATATAGTCTTATATTCAGCCAGTCGAAGAGTGTGATGATGGATCTCTCGTAATTTGGCAATTGCATCAGCCAGCTGTCTGGCTATCAGAGGGTTACGGCGACCAAAGTCCTGCAGTGCGGCTTCTAGCTCAGCGAGATTTCTTCCGCAACCATCAAGTTCATCACAGAGACGCTAGAAATAAATTATAGAATAAATTATAGTCATTCAAGGCAGTGGACATTTGTTCATAGAAGACACATTAAAATGTTATGAATATAAAGATTATTAGGATGCAACACTTACTCTGGCCTCATCTTTGGCCTGGTCAATATCAGTGGCCTTTTCCTTCAGAGTGGTGGAGACGGTCTTCAACTTTTCAGACACATCATGAATTCTGGAACTGAACTCTTCTTTGATAACTCTGGTCTTCTGGATGTCTCTCTCCTTGGCTTGAACCTAAAGGTATGGATTAATTAATTTATATCTTATATTATGAAGTATTAGTAATATTGTTCAAAACATTGGTCTTCTATGATTTTGTAAGAAACTGCCAATTAATCCACTATGAAAACAATAAAACATGTACCTGGTCCTCAATGGATCCCAGTGCCAGGGACACTTCAGCCAGTTGCATTGAGATCTCAGATGGTAAAATAGTGTACAGGTCCAAGTATTTACTTTGCTGCTGCTCTGCAAGCTTGTCCACATTCTGACGATGAGTGATCAGCTCTCCATGCATCACCTGCACAAGTTTAAAATACAATTAAGATAGGAAAATCATTCTACCATTCTATGTACATTCTACTACAATGCACAATATGTAAATCTTCTGTATGCATGCAAACCCAGGATGACACACTACATTTGCTCAAATGTAGAAATACTGCATTGGGTACTGCATTGAGTACACAATGCAATGAGCTCAACTTCACCTAATTAAACATGCAAAATTGAGTCAATAGTGTTGCATATTAAAGTTTGAAACAAATATTGTTGGATACTGAATACTGCTTCACATATTTTTTTCACCTCCAATTCTTGTGTGAGAATATCCAGATCAGATGTGGGGTTCAGCAGGAGCTCCCTGGAGTCCTGGATCCAGCTCTTGACCAGACTCAGTCCTCTCTCCACACCTTCCCTGTCCGATAGTTCCTGCTGGACCCGAGACTTTCCTGTCCTGGCCTTCTGCAGGAGACTACAAGAGACAGATTGCACAGATTAGCATTCAGTCAATAATGCTGATACAGGCCAATTATCAGCATTGTTCTGTTAAAGCCAATTTTGGAAGCAAAACTTCAATGACAATAAACTGGTCAGCAATCAGGTTTTACTACTTGCACATGCTACAAATACATTGTTTACTGTAGACAGTTGAATTAATAGTTGAACTAATATTGCACAATATTGGTTTTAGCCAATTTCAGTGTTGCTATAAATTCTATAAAAACAGTGTACTCTTTTCTTTGACAGGTTTTAAATGTACTTCTACAGATTAGCATATTTTGCACTGCACATAATAACATTTTGGTGGCGGATTTCATAATTATTGGTTTGCATTGGTTTGGAGAAAGATTACACACCTCTCTAGCTGATCTTGCATGGCTTTGATCTCCTTCAGACTTGGTAATTGCTCATGATCAGCCGTTGGCACAGACACCTCCACATCATTTAGCAGGCTGAGAGCATACTGTCGTAGGAGAGTTAGAGAAGACAGCTCCCTCTCTAAGTCCTGACCAACCAGCTCGTATTGGTCCAGATGTGACTGCAGTGTGGCTTTGGAGGCTTTTTCAGCAGTGCAATCAGGAACACGGCCCTTCAGTTCTTCTGTTACAGCTCTAACTTTCATCATCTGGAAAACATAGTTGTCTTGTTTGAAACACTATATCATTGACATTAACCTGTTAACCCAAGTGCTTGTACAATTAAATTTGATATATTTTCAATATACCATTTCAAACTATTTAATTTACGATTTAAATGATATAGCATTATAACATTTACTTAATTTGTGTAGGGACAGATCATCATAACATCAAATGGGGAGCCCAGCAATATTTGGCCACAAGTGAAACTGCACCTTTTCCCTGAAAGTTCTCCATTCATGGGCCGTATCCTCCAGCACCCTCTCTTGGCCTCGTGCTACACTGCGTAACCTGGTCCAGCGCTGCCACACTGTGGTCATGGATCGACTTATGGTGGCTTTACTGGCGTCACTTCCAATCTGCTCTAACTGGGACGCTTGCTCTTCCAGACCAGTCAACTTTTCTTGGAAACTGTTCACCATGGATACTAACGACTGCAGACCAAAGATGAAGACATTTTCAATTGGTTTATCATCATGTAGACAACTGAATAAGTTTATTTTCTCAAGAAAGAGAGTCAATATGGCACACTTAGCTCACCTTATGACTCCTGAGTTTCTCTTCAGCTTCATGGCCCGTTGCAGCCTTGGCTGTGGAAAACTCTGTTAGCTTCTTCTCTGCCTCATTCATCAGCTCAATAACTGTCTGTCTGGCCTCCTGATATGAATTCCACTGGGCAACACAGCTGAAAAGGTCACATTATAACTTTGATTATAATTCAGGCCTACAACAAACTACAATAGCAGTCTTTATTAGCATCAAACTTGGGTCAATTTACAATAACAAACCCTTAATATATCTAAGAGCTCAAAATGTTTTGGAAAACTGTGCTGTGTACCAACTGTACCTGTTTAAGATGTCTTGGTGGCACTGCAGCTGGTCTCTGACCTCCACACCTCTCTGCTGTGCAGACTCCACACTAAGTCGAAGCTGCTCTTTGGCTGTAGGGTTGACCAGGTTTTCAAGTTGAGGTGGCAATGATTCCAGCTCCTCAAGAACACCCAGGAACTCCTGTTCAGTGGCCATGATATCTTCTTGTTGCCTCAAACACTCCTCGTAGTTCTCCACGTCCACCCCGAGACTGGCCTGCTGCAAGAAGCCCACAGCATCCTCCAGCCACTCACATGCTGTTTGCATTCTGGAGTGATACTTCTGGCACAAGGCAAGAGCTTGCTCTAATGTAATCTATAAGAGAAACATTTTGATTCATTAGTTAGTAAGCTACACTCTTAAAAAATAAAGGTTCCAAAAGGTTTCATATGCCATAGAAGGACCATTTTGGGTTCCCCCAAGAACCGTTCATTGAACAGTTCTTAAAAGAACTATTTTTTCTAAGTGGGAAGAACTTTTTCCACTATAAAGAACCTTTTGTGCAATGGAAAGGTTCATTTAAGGTTCTTTCGTGGAACCATGCCAATAAAGAACCTTTATTTTTAAGAGTGTAGGGGAACCATTGGTTGACTAAGGAACTCTTGCTGGCTTATCTTATTAAGAGGCCTAGTAGGCACACCAGAATCCCATGTTGAGGCACAGTATCTAAAACACAACTATGCAACTATGCAAGGTTTTTGTGCTTTAACTAATAGCCTTGGTTAAATTGATGGTTTCTATAGAACTTGCCTGTTTGGAACTAAGGGCACGTTGAACATCAGCCTCCAGCTTGGCCATCTCTTGTAGACTTGAGTCCACGTGAGCGGGAACAAGCTCATTGGCACTGGTGTATTTCTGCTTCTCTCTGGTGCTAAGAGCCGCCACTATCCTCAGCCTCGACTGCACTTCCTCTTGCATTATCTGTTGCTTCCGGATTTCCTCTTGGACCTTCTCAATCTTGACGTCTACCACCACCTCAGAGCCAAGTTCATCTTTGATTTGCTGGAGCCAAGTTAAGGTCCGATTGACTTCGGTCTCAAAGTCTTTACTCTGCACAAACCTGTTCTCACACTCCACAATTAGTTCTCCAACAGCTGACTGTAAGGACTGAAGCTCTTCCTGCCAAGAGGTCACACGCTGCTTTGAAGCCTCATGTGCAGCGGTATCGATGTGGGATACCAGGTCATCCATCTGCTCCATGAGTCGAGTGAGGTGAGAGCTGGCACCTTGAAGACTAGCGGCCAGGGAATGATAGTTTTTCAATCTCTCCTCAGCTGACTGCGTCTCTGCATTGACTTTCACCAGTTGCTCTTTGGTGGCCTTCAGCTCAGAATCAACTTGCATAGCCATGGCTTGATGGTCCTCAAAAGATTCCAGAGTGTCGTCGAGATGTTCTACCCTTTGCTCAATCAATCTTTTGAGTCCGTTGTAAAGGCTAACCAGTTGGGTCATTTCTTCAGGTCTCCAAGGTTGACCAGAGCTTCGAAATCCCTCTTTCTTTTGGTTAAGCTCACTGACGGCTTGTCCGAGATTGGTCAACTCCTCTAGAAGGGCTTTATAATCTGCCTGAAGACTGACAACTTCCTCAGTCTTAAGGCTGACAGACTGCGTCCCCAAGTTGTAGAACTGTTCCTCAAGTTCTTTAAGTGCTTTGTGGGTGACATCAATAAAGGAGGCATATTCCTGTCGGGCAAGAATGGCTTGCTGTATTTTCTCCTGTTTCTCTTTGGCTAATCCCAAAATATTATTGTACTGTTGAGGAAGAGCAATCAATTTCTCATCTAAGTAGCAATGGTCGACTTCATTCAGAGTGGGAAGTATTTCTTGACCCGTTCTTTGCACAGTTAGCAGAAGGTTCTCATATTCCATGGCTTGATCCAATATTTGTTGGTATTTTGTAAGTTGCGAGCTTAATTCTGCATCTCCATTCATGAGGTTGATCTCTGGGAAGGTCACAATATCAGCTTGCTTCAACCACTGGCATATCTTCTCAAGATCTGCCTTGAAGTATTTCCTGGTCACCAACACTTTTTCCAGCTCCTGAAGCCTCTGGCTACACTTCTGTAGGGCAATCTCAAAGGTATTCTGCAGCTCTTGGAGCTTGTTTAGCATCTCGGATTTCTCTTCTTCAGAGGCATCTTTCATCAGATCCCTACCTTGGGACCACAGGGAGGTCAGCTCACTCTGGTAGGCCCTCAAGCTACTCTGGATGTTCCTGCATGTCCTCACCTGCTTAGACAGGTCATCGGGAAGAAGGGCTATGTACTCCTCTGCTTGTGCTTTCTTCTCATTCTGTTGGACCCAGGTGATAGCTTGATTCACAGCCAACAGGAACTGGGTTCTCTCAGTGAAGGCTTTGCTTAGGTGTTTCCTACGTTGAGCCACTTTGACGCTCAAGGACTCCACTTCTGCTTGAGTTTCTGAGATGAGTTGCTGCAGTCTTTGCCTTTCATTTAGCCCAAGGTGTGCTAAAACCCTATCTGCATCGCTCATAGCCTGGGCCAGCAGAAGCTGCTTGACTTCCAGTTCACTGCATATGGTGAGATGGTCAAAGAGGAAACTCTGTGCTAGCTCAGGTGGAGGACTCATCTTCATGGCTTCAGACAGGGCAGGCTGCTGCTCCTCGGCCCATTCGCGAGCTTCCCTCAAACGGGCCTCAACTTGGCCCATGTCTTCAAGGGTCACAATAGAGTCTTGGATCTTCCTCTCAATGAGGCTCTCTAGATGGGCCCATCGCTGCTCAAAGTGGCTGATCTGCTCCTTCACCAGCTCTTTGTCATCCAGGTTTAAGTGGTACATTACTTTTTGCTTCTGCTCTTTGAGGTCCTCAAGTGTGTTTTTCTTTTCTTTAAGAACAACTGAGAGTTTCCGAAGAGCCTCCAAATGATTAGACGAACTCTCAGCATCAGTTCTACAAAATCATGAAAGAATAATGTAAGTCTCAAATTAAACTTTCAATCTAGCACTAATTAAAAGTGTCATTTGAATACATTTACACTAAATCCTGAATAATAGGTCTACCTGGCCAGGTTATCCCATTCCTTGGACACCTGTTCAAAGAGGGCCTCCATGGCACTGATACAGTCATGATACTCTTTAGTCCTCTGCAGATCTTCCTCTCTCTGAGCCTGCAGTTTGTTAGCCTGATGGCACAGTTCCAGCCATGCATGACTCAGTCGACCAATCTCTGTATGCTCAGGAGACTCCTTCCCTTCTGTCAGCTTACTCACAAGCTCTGTCATCTTAGTCAGAGTGCTTTGTCTGCTTTGAAGCTGCTGGCCAAATTCCTACAGGCAACATGAGCACAGAGGATAAGACAAGCATAAAAAGAGAGACAACATTAGAAATGAAATTGTACTCTTTTATGTTATAAATAAATCTCCCTGTTCTTTTTGTGCACAATCCATCTGTGCATATTATTCTAAAAATAAAAATGTTTGTTGTCATAATCTGTCATCAAAATTTAATAACTTGCTCCACATTTGAAACATTTAGCTTTTGTCCCCTTCTGCTGATACATTTACCAATATATACAGTATATTAATATACTATTTTTCTATTTTAAAATTATATACATAACATTTTAAATTATATAAAAATACATAAAAAAGTTTTATTACATGCATCAAATCAGACACATATATTTACTTTGGCTTGATCAAGCATGTTTTGCGCAATCTTGGGCTCCAGCTCCGCAGGTCTCCTGGAGAGACTTTGCAATTGCTGTTCCATGTCCTGGAAAAGTGTTGAGAGTTCCTGTTTTTGCTCTTTAACCTCCCTCCAGCTATCTGACAGCTCTTGAGAAATGGTCATCCTCTCCTCAATCTGTAGAATTGACAATGTCAATTATATTATTATTATTATTAACTAGATTAATTTTACATCCCAAAGCAGTGTTAGTTAAGTCTGCGTGATCAAACTCACCATTGTTTTGGTTTGCTGTATTTTGGCAGCTGTAGCCCTTACAGACTCATCAGATAAATCACACACTGAACAAACCAGGTCAAGATATGTACTGGCCTGCTCCTGTAGGGCCCTGAAGTGTTTCACCTGTGGAGTAAGTAGTCAAAATGTTACTAAATAGCATTAAAACATAAATGGACAAATAATAGTAACAACATAAATAAAGTAGCTCTACAAGTTCTGTAAACAATGTCTATGCAATTCCCCTTTTTAATACAGTAAAATAATATATAATGTATAGTTACCTTAATGAAAAACATATAATTAAAAAATATAGATATATATTTTATTATATATACTGTATCTAAAAAACCTTAATGATATAACTGATACTATAATCTACATATGATATAAACATATATTATATATTTTAATATTTTTATTTAACAAGTTACTGAATGTCCAAAGTTACACTTTTGGAGGCAATTAAAAAAGGAGGCAATTTAAAATTTACGTTTTTTTTTGGACAAAATAACAGAAAAACAGTATTGCTTATTTAAATAGTAATAGGCCTATATATTAAATTTAATCCTGATATTTTGGTCTGTGGTATTATACAGTACAATAAATCATGTCTTTTGTCAGAAAGAGCTTCTGAACTATTTCCTGTTCAAAGAATATTTATAAATTGGCAGGAACCTTAGACAGGTGGCACTTGACAGGTCTGACAGCGCATGAGAAAAGTTTATATATATATTTGCCTAGATTTGTTCAGACACCTTCTAAGCTGGTTTGTAACAGTTAGCACAGAATCACTCTCCTGCTCTGTGGCATCTACCTGTTTCAGAGCCTCCTGAAGGCCATAAGGAGTCTGCGCCTGCAGCTGGATCTCCTCTTTAACGGTGGACAGCCACGTCTGACACTGCTGCAGGGTATCCTGATGGCTGACGTACTTCTGGAGCTCACGATCAAGACTCTGATACACCTGATGAGTCAAATGTTAAACATTAGACTATTTAATAAATAAGAAAACACTTCTGATAATGAGATCCTTTATTAGCAGGGGTGCTCACACGCTGAGCCGTGCTGCAGATAGCCGAATAACTGTCTCTGGTTCCCTGCTGGTGTGCCTGGATCTGCTGACTGATCTTGGCCTGGACTTGGTCCGTGCAACTACTGGTGAGACGATCCCCTTTGTCCTTCAGGCTGGTCAAACGCTCCTCAAAACCAGCTATTTCCTCCATTATTGCCTGAGAAGAAACAGGCCAATACAGAATTAGAATACAAACAAAATATATTTATGCATATGTATTTAAAAATATAAATATGTACAAACAGTGCAATTGCCAGGTGATACAAAAGGAAACTATGAAATTGTTTATGCGACTTCTGCATGGATTGTTATTTATTTTATGGTAGTTTTATGGCTTGCAAGTTTCTGCAAAGCTACTGCTCATGGGACATCTGGAAGATATAATTAATAGCTATAATAACAGTGCACACACCTTGTGTCTGGCTAGCTGTTGTGTGGCCGTCTCTAAATTGCCACTTTGCATGGAATCAGAGGTGACCAGCCTGCTAGACATCTGTAACAGCCATTTCTCTACTTCTTGTAGTTCACCGTTATAGTCCTCATGCTCTCTCACGCTCTCCATCAAACTCTGAACATGGACCTACAACAGACCAGCAAAATACATGGAAGACAGGTAGCAGAGACACACATTTTCAAAGGGTCTTGCATTATGCATGACAGTACCTTGGCATCACTGCATAAGTCTTGATAGTCGGCTTTCAGCTTGCCGATGTTCTCACTGACAGACGGGTCCCGGATGGTTTCAAGAAGTGCATCTCCCTTCTCTATAACTGATTTGACAGCTGACTCATGGGATTGGATGGTCTGCTGGATTGTCTAGAGGGGGACAAAGGAAGCATTTGACATAGTAAAGGGTTTACATCACTCTCTGAAGATGGTTGTATTAGAAGCTATGCATAATTGTTCATGTTCACACAAATGGAGATGTGATTTATTGTGTTGTGCCCGTTTATTCCTCACTCACTGACTCATAGACGAAGCAGACACATACCCATTTAACACACCTGATGTTTTAATTCGTCTCTTTTGTCCACTTTGACCACTTCTGTCCTGATTTCTTGTAGGGGAGGGTTTATGGGCGGGTAAATGTATGTTTTTTCCCCCCAGTTCTTTCGATCTAATGGACTAAATAAGCTTGCGTAATTTACATATGAACGCGCCCGGAGACAACGGAAAAACACACGGAGAGCAGCAGCTTTTTCTTTCTGCTCTGACAGCCACAAGACCACACCGAACACGGTCAATGCGTCTTAGAAATCAGGAATGGTGAGAGAACAATGTGCTTGGTATGTTTTCCATCGTCAAATCAAACCTGGGTCTTCAGCCGACAAAGTTTAAATCCCGTCTGACTAGCACTCTTCCCATAATGTTTACGCATTAGGTCAGAGGTGGAGAGTAGGCGGTCTTTTGTGGCTATTTGAACGCATTTGACCATATGAGCGTATTTTCGTATTTTGTACGAAATGTATTTTCGACTACCTCTGGAAGTGGTCAAAAGTGGACAAGCTCAAAACACTTTAGTCACTGCAATTGTCTTCATTTCTCACCAAAAAAATCTATTTTTTGCTCACCTTATATTTGGCTAGCTGAGCCTTTTTTTGGTAAAGTTCAGCCTTTGGCTCCACAGGGGACGCCAGCAGTGATTTTGTCTCTGTGAGCCATTGTGATTGAGTCTTGTATTTGTCCAGGAAGTCTTTGGAGAGCTGTATAGATTTCTCTGTGGCACTAAGCTCTGACCGCAGAGCTCTGATCAACGCCTCCAGCTGGGAAAGTCGGGTGTCGACTTCCTCTTTGAGCTGCTCTGCCTCAGGTTCCTCCAGGAACGTCATGGCACGATCAGTCTTTTCACGCATGGTCTTCAGGAAGGTGTGACCCAGCTCCATATCACCCTGCAGAGCCTGAGACAAAAAAAAAAAACTTCATATGTGGATATGCACTACCGTTTAGGGTCTGAGATTTTGTAATGTTTTTGAAAGAAGTCTCTTATGCTTAGGCTGCATTTATTTGATCAAAAATACAGCGAGGACAGTAATATTTAAAATAACTGTTTTAATGTATTTAAAAATGTAATTTATTCCTGTGTTGCAAAGCTGAATTTTCAGCATCACTACAGTCTTCAGTGTCACATGATCCTTCAGAAATCATTCTAATATGCAGATTTGCTGCTCAATAAACATTTCTTATTATCGTCATATTATCATCAATGTTGAAAACAGTTGTGATGCATTTATTTTAAAATAGAAATCTTTTGTAACATTATGAATGTCTTTACTGTCACTTTTGATCAATATAATGCAATAAAATTATTAATTTCATTAATAAAATTTCTATAAAAAAAAACCTTGAAAGTATAAAGCTGCTTTATCTTAATAACCAAAGATCATCACTATCATATTTGTCATACCTCTAATTTTTTCATCTTCTTCTCCATGGAAACACGATCAACCACATCAATGGTAGTAGTGGTCACACTACTGAAGTTCTTTTGTGCTGTGCTCAACCAATCAGAGAAGGTGCTAAAGACACTCTGGGATTCTTCAATACTGGACACTTCCTCCTTCAGCTGCTTGATAGTGTCCTGCAAACACATATAAAATTAATAGTTCAATTCAGCATTGTAAACATTTCACATTACTTTAAAGGCAAAATAAAAAATCCCCAAAAAGTTGCTTAATCTGACTTCATTATGATACGATATCCTTGAAGGAAAGAGTGCTAATTAATTAAGTAAGAAAATAATAATAATGCCTTAGGTTGTCTTTTAGGGGTAAGGTTTGAGTTATGGTTAGTCATTCACAAAATTATAAATGGGTTTATTTAAAAACAAAATAATTATATTATATGTCCCCATTTAGATAGCCATCTTAATGTTTTTTGTGGGTTCACTTATCTATACTTTGGGTACTAAATCTCACACAACCCCTTGGAAAAATTATTCATAAATAGAGTAAATACTGTTTTTTCTTTTTATTCTAAAATTGTGCAAATGTTTTTTAGGGTTAGGATTAGTCTGAGGTGATTACAACCAGATTTATAAACACTTTATAGAAGGTTTATGGCATGTCTTCATTTAGATAGCTAGGTAAATGTGTGTTTAAAGTGTACCAGCAGGTGTAGCAGCAGGGCATGATAGCGTGACGTCAGTTGTGTGGCTCTAGTGCTGACTCTGCTGCTTATGGGCATCTCTTCTAAAACCTGTTGGGCCAGGACACTGAGACCCTCAATCTCCTCCTGATAGGCCAGCACCTCCTCATGCCAACCCTGAAGAAACAAATCACAATAATATAATCACTGACTCCATACATATATTCTACTGGCACAGTTCTCTAGGAGCAACTGTAGGTTTCATGAATAACCTCATCTTGGGTTTGAACCTATAACCTTTGGTGTACCAATCCAGATTTATGGCAACTACGGTGTAAAAAGTTGTAAATAAAACAAAGTTTACTAGTGTACATTTGACAAGAAAATACTAGTTCAAGTCTTTCTATTTCAAAATTTCACATTTAATTCAGTGCGTTAATTGTCATTTCTTTGTGACTATTTGTGAAATGTACTAGCAATTACTAAGTAAATCCTACAGCATTTTTTTTTAGTGAATGTTTCCTGTTCCAACCTTTAGGAGATGTAGCTGTGCCTCTTTTGTTGCTCTGTCAGAGCGACGGCCGGAGCGTAACTGTCCTTTAGTTTCCATCCCCTTGAGCCAGTTATCCAGCCGCTGGAACTTCTGCTCAATCTGCCGGAGTTTGGCCAGAGCGCTGTTGAGCTGAGATCTGGTCTCACCCAGCCGGGCCTGATATGAGCCCCACTCCTGCTGGACCGTCTCCAGGCATCGGTCCTCTAACTGCGGGACGCCCCAGGGAATCACCTGCTCTCGGGTCACCAGCAGCGTGTTGAGCAGAGCATGACCTTCTGTGCAGTGCACCTGCAGCTCCTGAAGATGGATATTAGTTATTTCTCTAATGCATATTTATAATAAAACCACAAATAATCAAACTATTTAGCAATTCATAATTACAAAAAACTGTAAATATGAATATGGATGCACAATACATTGTAGATCACATCAGTATTGACCAATAATGGCATTTCTTTAAATCAGTCATTCTAAACCAGGGGGCCGGGTCCACTAGGGGAGCTTCCAAGGGGCTGCAGGATGGCTTAAAACTATTTAAATATAATTAAAATTATATAATAAAAATACATGAAAAATTAAAATTATTTAAATATAAAATACATAAAATATATAAGTAATATATAATTAATTATTAATATTGATATATTAAAATAATCTAACTTAAGTAATATTTAAATTTTTATAAAATAATAATTACAATTATTTAAATATAAAATATATTATAAGTAACAAAATTAATTATTAATATTAATATATTAATCTAACTTAATTAAATTACTAAAAATATTATCACGATGTAAACTGAAATCATACTTGTTTTTTTCCCTTTAATAACTATTATTTTTGCTGAAGAACATACAGTTCTTGAAACTTCTGGAATCATAAAATGAATTTTACTTTTAGAATTTAATTAACTACCAGTTTCTGAATATAATATACAATATAAATATATATTATAAAATAATATTTTGTCTATGTCTGTAGAAGCAATTATGCATCTTTCTACCATATATTATAAGGTTTTGATGTCTGATATTTACATATTCTAACCATTTTAGATTGGAACTTTATTATGAGCATGTTTTTTTAAGCAACAGAAAAAATATTAGCGATTATAATATCAGACTTTACAATAAAAACATAACAATAATCGACTATCCGAATTAACCAAAATGCCTGTATTGGTGCATCCGTAATTATTAATATTTACTGGTAAATCTTAATAAAAATATATATATATATAACAAATCATTAGTTAATGTAATTTCAAACAGTTAGTCTAAAATTTGATTCATATACTGTCATAAAAATTATATGTATATTTGTATATACATGTACACTCACCTAAAGGATTATTAGGAACACCATACTAATACTGTGTTTGACCCCCTTTCGCCTTCAGAACTGCCTTAATTCTACGTGGCATTGATTCAACAAGGTGCTGAAAGCATTCTTTAGAAATGTTGGCCCATATTGATAGGATAGCATCTTGCAGTTGATGGAGATTTGTGGGATGCACATCCAGGGCACGAAGCTCCCGTTCCACCACATCCCAAAGATGCTCTATTGGGTTGAGATCTGGTGACTGTGGGGGCCATTTTAGTACAGTGAACTCATTGTCATGTTCAAGAAACCAATTTGAAATGATTCGAGCTTTGTGACATGGTGCATTATCCTGCTGGAAGTAGCCATCAGAGGATGGGTACATGGTGGTCATAAAGGGATGGACATGGTCAGAAACAATGCTCAGGTAGGCCGTGGCATTTAAACGATGCCCAATTGGCACTAAGGGGCCTAAAGTGTGCCAAGAAAACATCCCCCACACCATTACACCACCACCACCAGCCTGCACAGTGGTAACAAGGCATGATGGATCCATGTTCTCATTCTGTTTACGCCAAATTCTGACTCTACCATCTGAATGTCTCAACAGAAATCGAGACTCATCAGACCAGGCAACATTTTTCCAGTCTTCAACTGTCCAATTTTGGTGAGCTCGTGCAAATTGTAGCCTCTTTTTCCTATTTGTAGTGGAGATGAGTGGTACCCGGTGGGGTCTTCTGCTGTTGTAGCCCATCCGCCTCAAGGTTGTGCGTGTTGTGGCTTCACAAATGCTTTGCTGCATACCTCGGTTGTAACGAGTGGTTATTTCAGTCAAAGTTGCTCTTCTATCAGCTTGAATCAGTCGGCCCATTCTCCTCTGACCTCTAGCATCAACAAGGCATTTTTGCCCACAGGACTGCCGCATACTGGATGTTTTTCCCTTTTCACACCATTCTTTGTAAACTCTAGAAATGGTTGTGCGTGAAAATCCCAGTAACTGAGCAGATTGTGAAATACTCAGACCGGCCCGTCTGGCACCAACAACCATGCCACGCTCAAAATTGCTTAAATCACCTTTCTTTCCCATTCTGACATTCAGTTTGGAGTTCAGGAGATTGTCTTGACCAGGACCACACCCCTAAATGCATTGAAGCAACTGCCATGTGATTGGTTGATTAGATAATTGCATTAATGAGAAATTGAACAGGTGTTCCTAATAATCCTTTAGGTGAGTGTATATTTGTATAAAATGTATATTTTAATATACAAGCACTACTTATCGTATCTTAAGCATGATAGTGTTTGTTAATGACATTCAATTATTCTTATAATATATCTTGGTTATTTTCTAAAAATAACACCTAAATATCAGAGGTGGGGGACTTGAGTCACATGACTTGACTCGAGTCAGACTTAAGTCGCAAATTTTAGGACTTGAGACTTGCTTGACAAATATTAATAAAAGACTTGACTTGGACTTGATATTCATGACTTGAGACTTGACTCGGACTTGAGTTAAATGACTCGAAATAACTTGTCTTTTGGTTAAATATCTGTTTTTGAACCATAGAGCGTAAAAAACGCACTGCAACCTAACCACGTGACGGAGCAGGCAAGCAGAGAGAGCTAACATAAGAGCATTGACAGCCGTGACTGAACATGGAAGGCACTACGCCAAGAATAATTAAGTTCGGGTACCAGGATTATGTGAATTTCAAGTTTCCATGGTAATCAGTCACTCACGGGTCACGGCACGCCCCTGCTCGCACCTGCGCTGTATCCATCATTTTCATACAAAGAGGTCACGATGAGTTCAAAATGGCAAAAAAAACTCTTCACTATGAAAACGTCAAGCACTGTAAGTTGACGTGGTATCCGAATTGTGTTGTACAATGATGAATAACTCTGCCTATTTCTCGTATTGAATAATTAGCCAGTTTTGCTGAAGACGCCTAGCTGTGAGCGTTTTGTGTGTGTGTGTGTGTGTGTGTGTATGTGTGAAGTGTTACTAGTATCTCAGTTCACAGATAGTTTGTTACTGTATTGTTTCTATATAAAAATGTTGATACAATGTAAAGTATTTGCCCTGGCTCTTGTTTTCAATCATTTTGCTCCGTTTTTATGCTTGTTGCTGTCATCTGTTGACATTGTACAAGCAAAATGTGGCGGTTGGTTAGTGTTGGTTTGTACCGCCCCTCCTCCACTGTGATTGGACGGCTGGGTTAAAAGTCACTCCATCATTTCTGTGTGTGTTCTGTATTGGAGCTGATTTTTGACAAATTATTTAACAAAAAGTAATTTTTATAGTCTCCCATTGATTGAATATATAAATTCAATCAATGGGAGACTAAAAATTACTTTTTAAAAAAAGTACAAAAGTACAAAAAAAGGGTTTAAAAAAAAAAAAAAAAGCTTAAATCCCCCCAACACTGCACAAATGTAAAACATTTTAGTAAAATATTATTAAAGTGAGTAATAATACATTTGTTTAAAAAAAAATTACATTATTATGTTACAGACTTTTTCTCACGCTAACATACAACCGGTATCATTCCAATTATTTTTTTTGTTTGTAGAGCTAGCAAATGTCAACCACCACATCAAGTCTCATGCCATTTTAGATTTTTTTTTTTTCATTTCAGCAAACGTCATTTGGGGTCAAAAAGACCCAGATATTTTACATAAATAGCATATTAAGCCAATTAAGCAAAAATATATGATTAAAAAATAAAACCATCAATTAGACAAAGGTCAGAAAAAAACTGGTATAACACTTGACATGTCCCCCTCACTTTTGAAATGATGGTTCTTAAGTTAATTAGTCATATAACAATCACCTGGTCACGCCAGGACAAGCAGGCCTAATTTCAGTTACATTTACATTTTAGGCTATGTAGTTTTAATTTTTATTTATTTTTTATTTTTAGATTTTTATTGTATTAACAACTCAGCTGTATGTGGACACCTTTTGAGGAGAAATGCATATTGCAATTTTTTTTGTTGCAAATGAAACTCCCATAGTCCATAATTAATGTAGTTTTAATTTATTTTAATATATAAATTCAGTTAAATCATCAAACATCTGTATGACTTGCCAGTGACTTGCTTGACCCAAGCTACGACTTGACTTAAACTGTTTGATTCTCACAAAAATTGACTTGGACTTGCTTTAGACTTGAAGGTTAAGACTTGAGACTTACTTGTGACTTGCACATGTGTGACTTACTCCCACCTCTGCTAAATATATAAAGTATTACTCATTAAAATAGAAAATATATTACAAACCCGATTCCAAAAAAGTTGGGACACTGTACAAATTGTGAATAAAAACAGAATGCAATGATGTGGAAGTTTCAAATTTCAATATTTTATTCAGAATACAACATAGATGACATATCAAATGTTTAAACTGAGAAAATGTATCATTTTAAGGGAAAAATAAGTTGATTTTAAATTTCATGGCATCAACACATCTCAAAAAAGTTGGGACAAGGCCATGTTTACCACTGTGTGGCATCCCCTCTTCTTTTTATAACAGTCTGCAAACGTCTGGGGACTGAGGAGACAAGTTGCTCAAGTTTAGGAATAGGAATGTTGTCCCATTCTTGTCTAATACAGGCTTCTAGTTGCTCAACTGTCTTAGCTCTTCTTTGTCGCATCTTCCTCTTTATGATGCGCCAAATGTTTTCTGTGGGTGAAAGATCTGGACTGCAGGCTGGCCATTTCAGTACCCAGATCCTCCTTCTACGCAGCCATGATGTTGTAATTGATGCAGTATGTGGTCTGGCATTGTCATGTTGGAAAATGCAAGGTCTTCCCTGAAAGAGACGACGTCTGGATGGGAGCATATGTTGTTCTAGAACTTGGATATACCTTTCAGCATTGATGGTGCCTTTCCAGATGTGTAAGCTGCCCATGCCAAACGCACTCATGCAACCCCATACCATCAGAGATGCAGGCTTCTGAACTGAGTGCTGATAACAACTTGGGTTGTCCTTGTCCTCTTTAGTCCGGATGACATGGCGTCCCAGTTTTCCAAAAAGAACTTCAAATTTTGATTCGTCTGACCACAGAACAGTTTTCCACTTGGCCACAGTCCATTTTAAATGAGCCTTGGCCCAGAGAAAACGCCTGCGCTTCTGGATCATGTTTAGATATGGCTTCTTTTTTGACCTATAGAGTTTTAGCCGGAAACGGCGAATGGCACGGTGGATTGTGTTCACTGACAATGTTTTCTGGAAGTATTCCTGAGCCCATGTTGTGATTTCATTACAGTAGCATTCCTGTATGTGATGCAGTGCCGTCTAAGGGCCCGAAGATCACGGGCATCCAGTATGGTTTTCCGGCCTTGACCCTTACGCACAGAGATTGTTCCAGATTCTCTGAATCTTTGGATGATATTATGCACTGTAGATGATGATAACTTCAAACTCTTTGCAATTTTTCTCTGAGAAACTCCTTTCTGATATTGCTCCACTATTTTTCGCCGCAGCATTGGGGGAATTGGTGATCCTCTGCCCATCTTGACTTCTGAGAGACACTGCCACTCTGAGAGGCTCTTTTTATACCCAATCATGTTGCCAATTGACCTAATAAGTTGCAAATTGGTCCTCCAGCTGTTCCTTATATGTACATTTAACTTTTCCGGCCTCTTATTGCTACCTGTCCCAACTTTTTTGGAATGTGTAGCTCTCATGAAATCCAAAATGAGCCAATATTTGGCATGCCATTTCAAAATGTCTCACTTTCAACATTTGATATGTTATCTATATTCTATTGTGAATAAAATATAAGTTTATGAGATTTGTAAATTATTGCATTTCTTTTTTATTCACAATTTGTACAGTGTCCCAACTTTTTTGGAATCAGATTTGTAGAACTCCTGCAAGATGTTTCAAACTTATTTATAAAATGAACAAATAAGGTGTCAAATGTGCTCAGCATATAACGTCCCTCACAATAACATCTTCTGACCTGTAGTTTGCGTAGCGTGTCCTCTAGAGTCTCGACGTCTCCCTCCAGCTGTGTGTAGCAGCTCAGTCTCTCCTGCTGTTGCTCCAGCCAGTCTTTAAACTCATGCAGACTGCGCTGGTACTCCTGATGGGCCGACACCAGCTCCTCCGCTTTGGCAACTGCACACTGTGGCAGAAAAATGAGTGCATTAACACATGCTAAATATTCTATATGCTGATGAATGAGGGATGCATTATACCTGGGCTTTGTTTTTGACAATGTTATAGCGCTCTTGCAGGTCTTGAATCTCTAGCTGGGTGACATAGTGCTCGGCCATGTTGGATCCCTTCATGGATATGACGTCCAGAACACTGCTGTGACTTAAAACGTCCTCTAAGAGCAACTGAAATGAGGAGAATGTTTGTAAGACAGGACTGACATTTATTAAAATACAATTACAAATTATTCAGAGACTCATTGACAATAACACCGTACTTTGGCTTTGCCCAGGTTGGTGGTTTTGTCTCTCATCTCAGAACACTGTTTGTCTGCAGAGTTTAAAGTCTCTTCCACAGTCTCCATCCAGCTCACAAACTGACGCACATCCTCCTGGTAACTGGTCCACTGTGACAGAGCACCCTCCAGTTGACTGTTCAAAGTCAAACATAACACCCTTTAATATAGTAGCTAAATCAACTTCAGCAAATAACCCTCTTTTTATTAAAGGGTTAGTTCACCAAAAAATGAAAATTCTGTCATTAATTATTCACCCTCATGTCATTCCCAACCCGTAAGATCTTCGTTCATCTTCAGAACACAAATCAAGATATTTTTGATGAAATCCGAGAGCTCTCTGACCCCTTCATAGACAGCAATTTAATTAACACTTTCAAGGTCCAGAAAGGTAGTAAAGACATCGTTAAAATAGTCCATGTGACTCCAGTGGTTCAACCTTAATGTTATGAAGCGACGAGAATACTTTTTGTGCGCAAAAACAAACAAAAATAACAACTTTAATCAACAATTTCTTCACGTCTGTGTCAGTCTCCTACGCAGTTTAAGTTGGTCAGCTCTTGCGTCAGCATCACACGCATGCGTTGTGGTGCTCACGTGAACAGCATCAGCCAATGGTAAGCCGGCGTGCTGGCGTAGCTCTGACAGAAGCGCTGCACTGTATTTACTATGTCAACAGCGTAGGAGACTGACACAGATGTGAAACAATTGTTGAATAAAGTTATTTTTGTTTGTTTTTTGCGCACAAAATGTATTCTCGACGCTTCATAAAATTAAGGTTAAACCACTAGAGTCACATGGACTATTTTAACTATGTTTTTAATACCTTTCTGGACCTTGAAAGTGTTCATTAAATTGCTGTCTATGAAGGGTCAGAATGCTCTCGGATTTCATCCAAAATATCTTAATTTGTGTTTCAAAGATGAACGAAGGTCTTACAGATTTGGAACGACATGAGGGTGAGTAATTAACGACAGAATTTTCATTTTTGGGTGAACTATCCCTTTAACAACCATTTTTGTCTGTATAGGGTTCTAGAATTCTCTATATACTGTATGGTTTTATAGGGCCAGTTTTCTTAGTTTTGAGTCTTGTTTTTTTAATGTTTAGTTTTCTAAAAATGTTTTTTTCTCTTGGTTATATGAACGTTAAGGTAACATTACATTTTATCATTTTGCAAACATTATGGGAACGTTACTTTAAATGTTCTCTACACATTCTGAAACAAGTAGTAACATTTAAAAAATTTTAAAAAATCAAACTTATTTATTTCAGAAAAAAACCTTCCAGTGTATAAATAATGTATAAATAATGTTTTGTGCTATTACCAAATAGCTTTTAACAAATGCTCTATAAACATTTTTGGAATAATGTTTATTCAAAACATATATTTATAACATATATTTATTTTATTTTATTTATTTATTTGTTTTTTTGGTATAATCCAGTGATATAAAGTTTACAAATGAAATGAACGTATAATTATTATTATAATAAAAAAAATGCACTGATTTTAATAAGACCACATTAACCTTTTGCATTGAATCGATGCTGACAGCAGTCCATCCCAGGAGTCCTTGAGGTCCTCGATTTGTTGGCGGACCAGAGGTACACCCTCAGCTGAGGTGTTCCTCTGAACCGACTCTCCTCTTGTTAGCAGCATTTTCAGCTGTATTTCCTTCTCTTGACGTGCCGTCAGTAAAGCCTGGGTAACATGTATGCATTTATTATGTCAACGACATGATAAGGGCCATGAAATCAAATGCAAAGTCAAATACTTTAGATGAAATGTTCAGAATGTAGTCCTGTGCTTACTGAATACTGCACACTGCATATTGTCCACTACAAAAGAAGTATGTGAAACAGTATGCACTATTCAACAATAAACATTTCAGTAGTGTAGTTTTTAGTATGCTACATTAATGTTGCATGACCATTTTGATGATCTATTTTAATGTTTGATTTATGTGACATCCAGTTATCATTTTGGAAGTAAATATGTTTTTTTATGGTGATATATATATTATCCGCTGTGTTCTTCACCTCGAGTTTGATCATCCTGCTGTCCAGCACGTTTTTGTCAGCGGTGGGAGTGCAGTAGGTTTGCAGCATGTGACTGGTATCAGCCACCCAGTTCTGCAGCTCTTTCAGGCCCTGCGAGAACAGCTGGTGCTCGGACACAATGCGGTCAATTCTAGATGCTTTTTCCTATCAGACAAGCACAACATAAATAGACACAACAGATAAAGTGAATCATTTGCTTAGGATAATGTGTATGATCCATACGTGATCATAACATACAGTTAATAATTAATCATTTGGTAGGGGTAGCATCTTATTAGAAATACTCAATGTGTTAAAAGGAAAGCAACAGCACTTTTTTAGTCATGTTGTACACTTATCAGGTCTGGAAGATTATTCTGTATGATTTTTTTTAATTTTTTTTATTAGTAGTTAGGCCATAAATATACTTAAACTGCCCTAAATACATCATTTTTGTGCAACAATTGTGTACTTAACTAAGCACTTAAATACAATGTGAATATAACATCAAAAACAATACTTTCTGAAATGTAATAACTGTTTATGAGCTTAATTACTCCATACAGCGTTTCCAGATAAAATGTGTCCTCCACCTTAAAAAAAAACAACACATGGGCTGTGTCCAAAACCAAAGGTCACTGATTTAACAAACATTTGAAAGTACATACAGTGGGGAGAACAAGTATTTGATACAGTGCCGATTTTGCAGGTTTTCCTACTTACAAAGCATGTAGAGGTCTGTAATTTTTATCATAGGTACACTTCAACTGTGAGAGACGGAATCTAATACAAAAATCCAGAAAATCACATTGTATGATTTTTAAATAATTAATTTGCATTTTATTGCATGACATAAGTATTTGATCACCTACCAACCAGTAAGAATTCCGGCTCTCACAAACCTGTTAATTTTTCTTAAAGAAGTCCTCCTGTTCTCCACTCATTACCTGTATTAACTGCACCTGTTTGAACTCGTTACCTGTATAAAAGACACCTGTCCACACACTCAATCAAACAGACTCCAACCTCTCCACAATGGCCAAGACCAGAGAGCTGTGTAAGGACATCAGGGATAAAATTGTAGACCTGCACAAGGCTGGGATGGGCTACAGGACAATAGGCAAGCAGCTTGATGAGAAGGCGACAACTGTTGGCGCAATTATTAGAAAATGGAAGAAGTTCAAGATGACGGTCAATCTCCCTTGGTCTGGGGCACCATGCAAGATCTCACCTCGTGGGGCATCAATGATCATGAGGAAGGTGAGGGATCAGCCCAGAACTACACGGCAGGACCTGGTCAATGACCTGAAGAGAGCTGGGACCACAGTTTTAAAGAAAACCATTAGTAACACACTACGCCGTCATGGATTAAAATCCTGCAGCGCACGCAAGGTCCCCTGCTCAAGCCAGCGCATGTGCAGGCCCGTCTGAAGTTTGCCAATGACTATCTGGATGATCCAAAGGAGGAATGGGAGAAGGTCATGTGGTCTGATGAGACAAAAATAGAGCTTTTTGGTCTAAACTCCACTCGCCGTGTTTGGAGGAAGAAGAAGGATGAGTACAACCCCAAGAACACCATCCCAACCGTGAAGCATGGAGGTGGAAACATCATTCTTTGGGGATGCATTTCTGCAAAGGGGACAGGACGACTGCACCGTATTGAGGGGAGGATGGATGGGGCCATGTATCGTGAGATTTTGGCCAACAACCTCCTTCCCTAAGTAAGAGCATTGAAGATGGGTCGTGGCTAGGTCTTCCAGCATGACAATGACCTGAAACACACAGCCAGGGCAACTAAGGAGTGGCTCCGTAAGAAGCATCTCAAGGTCCTGGAGTGGCCTAGCCAGTCTCCAGACCTGAACCCAATAGAAAATCTTTGAAGGGAGCTGAAAGTCTGTATTGCCCAGCGACAGTCCCGAAACCTGAAGGATCTGGAGAAGGTCTGTATGGAGGAGTGGGCCAAAATCCCTGCTGCAGTGTGTGCAAACCTGGTCAAGAACTACAGGAAACGTATGATCTCTGTAATTGCAAACAAAGGTTTCTGTACCAAATATTAAGTGCTGCTTTTCTGATGTATCAAATACTTATGTCATGCAATAAAATGCAAATTAATTACTTAAAAATCATACAATGTGATTTTCTGGATTTTTGTTTTAGATTCCGTCTCTCACAGTTGAAGTGTACCTATGATAAAAATTACAGACTTCTACATGCTTTCTAAGTAGGAAAACCTGCAAAATCGGCAGTGTATCAAATACTTGTTCTCCCCACTGTATAAAGAAAAATAGTTTGTTTTATTATTATTCAATATAATTTAGATATCCAAGCAAACATTTAATGACCACAATGCTTATTTCTTGGTTGAAATAAATGAATAAATAAATATATTAGATTTTTTAAAATCATTTTTTAAATTTAAAAATGTAAAGTTGATAGACAGACAGACAGACAACAAACAGACAGAACGATAGATAGAACGATAGAACGATAGAAAGATAGATAGATAGATAGATAGATAGATAGACAGACAGACAGACAGACAGACAGAACGATAGATAGATATAACAGACAGAGAGACAGGTAAATAACCAACTACTAACTAACTAATAAATAAATTTTAAATCATTTTTGAAATTTAAGAAAGTAAAGTTGACAGACAGACAACAAACAGACAGAACGATAGATAGAATGATGGAATGACTGACAGACAGACAGACAGACAGATAGACAGATAGACAGATAGACAGACAGACAGACAGACAGACAGACAGATAGATAGATAGATAGATAGATAGATAGATAGATAGATAGATAGATAGATAGATAGATATAGATAGACAGACAGACAGATAGATAGACAGACAGACAGTCAGACAGACGACAGACAGACAGACAGACAGATAGATACACAGACAGACAGACAGACAGACAGATAGATAGACAGACAGACAGACAGTCAGATAGATAGATAGATAGATAGATAGATAGCTGTGCATGTGTGCGGTTGGTGTGTGTGTTTTAGGTGCCGTCTGAAGGGGGCGTGGCCGACACACCTGACACTTGCTGGACACAGAATTAAATATGGCTGAGATTGTTCGTGGAGATGGTGGTTTGGGCATTTGTCTCCAGCATGTGTCCTGCCCGGCCCTAACTCATCTTTTGTTTATGTTAATTTTATGTTTGTTTTCTTGCGTTAAAATAAATGTTTTGTTAAGAATTGACACATCTGGTCTCCTCTTTGTTGCAGCCTGAGAGCCGGCTGTAACAATAGATAGATAGATGAATTTACTGCTCCATCAGACACCATTTTTATGTTGACAGGACTTTACATACACATGGGATTTGGATGTGTCTTGATGGCTCCCAATCTTCATTTGATACCTGATAAAACTGTATTTTTAAGGTTTTGGACACAGCCCTTGTGCACACAGTCTGTCGACCCCTGCAGCACTGGGGACGGGTAGCCATCGGGCAGACAGATAGGACGTTACCTTGGTCAGGTTGCTTAAAGCTAGGTACTGAGCTGAGAGCTGCGAGACACGGTGCACAAAGCCCTTTCCGGCCGTGTGTCCGTCCCACAGCTGCTGGGCCTTCTCCCTCAACCTGTGCAGCTGAGACTCCTTAGAGGCTAATTCCTCTAGCAGAGACTGTGAAAGCACAGGCACGTTAGCACAGACCAGCATCGCACACAGTCCTGGGTTAGTCAGATGATTAATAAAGCAACATGGCAGCACATGAAGGTGACAGATGTTAAGACTGGGGATGAGCAATGTTAAAATATGCATGACAGAGAAGCAGATTAAAGCATGACATGAAAGCAGCTGTTTCTACACTCGATCACATGCACTGATTAGTAGCTATACAGACATTCTGACATTAAAGTCAACATAAAACAAACTGGGGGGAGGGCCAGTCATTTAGATTCTTTAAGGTTCACACAGTATTCTTTTGTGACTATGATGTAATTTTTAATAAGTTTTAGGATTATTCATGTTTAGGAGAAATAAAAAAAGACATTTGGCAAACTCCAAGAGTATAGAGATTTAAAATGGACAACATAGCTCAGATACTTTATGAGAAACATCTGGGTTCTGCTGAGGATATTTGTTTAACATTTTATATACGTTTATAAATATATAAAATATCTTGTTTCAAAGTTTTACACTTCCATCCAAAAGTTTTTTAAGTGTTTTTGAAAGATGTTTTGACTGCATTTATTTGATCAAAATACAGTACAAAAAAACCTGACCCTGCTTACTGTGTTAAAACACATCCCTGGTTTTACTGCGCACACATCAGTGTTGTTATTATTGTTACTTAACCCTTGTGCATCCTCATGGACATTTTTGTCTTTTACAGTTTTGTTTTTTTGATAATTTTGCCTCTGTTAATGCTAACTACATACATTTTGGAATTTTTTTTATTGGAATTTTAGTATTTCACCCCCATTTCCCTTAAAAAATAAATTTTGCACTAGGTACACAAAATAGTTCCTCTTAGCACCGTTTGGACAAAAATGTCCCCATTGAAACCCATTAAAACTGCAATTTTTAAACCCAGGGCCATTTAACTATAAAATGATGCAATCTTTGTTAATAGGCTTTCATTCTGTTGGCAAGGCTACAAAATTTTTATTTTTACTATTTTTTACCAGTTGGTGCCATTTTCTCGGGTTTGGCCTATAAAGCAAATACTCTCTTTATTCCTGTTCTCTGCTTCTGCATATTATAGAGCCAATTGGACAAATTATGTGGGTGTGTTAGTATTGATGTTAGAGTGTGGTGTGTATGTGTGTAATAAAAAAAATTGTGTGTGTGTGCTTGTAATATTTGAGAAATCACAACTGCAAATCACAAATCCAACTGCTGTGTGTACCAATGGAGCTTTGCTGGCATCTAATGGGGAAAATTTGGCACTGCGCCCAAACAAAATCTTACTGAGAGCTCATTTTTTGAGATATCAACCTCAAATTTGGAACACAACTTGTTTAGATTTATGGCTTTGATTTTCTAGCAGTTTTAGAGTTCAACATGTTTCATAAAATATATACAGCTCTGGAAAAAATTAAGAGACCACTTAACATTGATTTCTGAACTTGGAGTGGTATCTTAATTTTTTCCAGAGCTAAATTTTATTTAAAATATTATTCATAAATAATTTTCATAAACTTAAACCTCTATAACTTTTTTTTTTTGGTTTCCCTTTTTAAACTTTTTTGTTAAAATGAGACCAAACTTAAGTCTGTGTTCCCAATATTCATTTTTCTATGACAGTTTTTTGACATTTATCTGATGCTAAAACTAAACCTTTCTGTTAATTTAAATAACCTGAAATAAAACATTTCTGTTAATTTAAATAACCTGAAATAAAATAAAATATTAATATTAAATGAAAAACTTAAAACTTAAAAATTTAATTAAAAAAAAAACTAACTAAAATAAATATGTTGTACTAACTAAAGTACTAAAATGACAAACTAAAATAAAGATAAATTAACGCTAAATACAAATATATTTTTAAAAAGCACATAAAATTACAAAAAAAATACAAACCCGATTCCAAAAAAGTTAGGACACTGTACAAATTGTGAATAAAAAAGGAATGCAATAATTTACAAATCTCATAAACTTATATTTTATTCACAATAGAATATAGATAACATATCAAATGTTGAAAGTGAAACATTTTGAAATGTCATGCCAAATATTGGCTCATTTTGGATTTCATGAGAGCTACACATTCCAAAAAAGTTGGGACAGGTAGCAATAAGAGGCCGGAAAAGTTAAATGTACATATAAGGAACAGCTGGAGGACCAATTTGCAACTTATTAGGTCAATTGGCAACATGATTGGGTATAAAAAGAGCCTCTCAGAGTGGCAGTGTCTCTCAGAAGTCAAGATGGGCAGAGGATCACCAATTCCCCCAATGCTGCGGCGAAAAATAGTGGAGCAATATCAGAAAGGAGTTTCTCAGAGAAAAATTGCAAAGAGTTTGAAGTTATCATCATCTACAGTGCATAATATCATCCAAAGATTCAGAGAATCTGGAACAATCTCTGTGCGTAAGGGTCAAGGCCGGAAAACCATACTGGATGCCCGTGATCTTCGGCCCCTTAGATGGCACTGCATCACATACAGGAATGCTACTGTAATGGAAATCACAACATGGGCTCAGGAATACTTCCAGAAAACATTGTCGGTGAACACAATGCACCGTGCCATTCGCCGTTGCCGGCTAAAACTCTATAGGTCAAAAAAGAAGCCATATCTAAACATGATCCAGAAGCGCAGGCGTTTTCTCTGGGCCAAGGCTCATTTAAAATGGACTGTGGCAAAGTGGAAAACTGTTCTGTGGTCAGACGAATCAAAATTTGAAGTTCTTTTTGGAAAACTGGGATGCCATGTCATCCGGACTAAAGAGGACAAGGACAACCCAAGTTGTCATCAGTGCTCAGTTCAGAAGCCTGCATCTCTGATGGTATGGGGTTGCATGAGTGCGTGTGGCATGGGCAGCTTACACATCTGGAAAGGCACCATCAATGCTGAAAGGTATATCCAAGTTCTAGAACAACATATGCTCCCATCCAGACGTCGTCTCTTTCAGGGAAGACCTTGCATTTTCCAACATGACAATGCCAGACCACATACTGCATCAATTACAACATCATGGCTGCGTAGAAGGAGGATCTGGGTACTGAAATGGCCAGCCTGCAGTCCAGATCTTTCAACCATAGAAAACATTTGGCGCATCATAAAGAGGAAGATGCGACAAAGAAGACCTAAGACAGTTGAGCAACTAGAAGCCTGTATTAGACAAGAATGGGACAACATTCCTATTCCTAAACTTGAGCAACTTGTCTCCTCAGTCCCCAGACGTTTGCAGACTGTTATAAAAAGAAGAGGGGATGCCACACAGTGGTAAACATGGCCTTGTCCCAACTTTTTTGAGATGTGTTGATGCCATGAAATTTGAAATCAACTTATTTTTCCCTTAAAATGATACATTTTCTCAGTTTAAACATTTGATATGTCATCTATGTTGTATTCTGAATAAAATATTGAAATTTGAAACTTCCACATCATTGCATTCTGTTTTTATTCACAATTTGTACAGTGTCCCAACTTTTTTGGAATCGGGTTTGTATTAATAAATAAATAATACTAAAATAACACTGGCACAAATTGTCTTTATAATCTTTCATTAAAATAAAATAACTTGCCTGGCCTCTAAAACGACTCTGCTTTTCGAATGATGTCACCAAGGCCATGCAGGCTATTTCATAACGTTAACCAACCGCCACATAGCTAATTAACTTAGGCCCGGTTTCACAGACAAGGCTTAGACTAAGCCAGGATTATGCCTTAATTCAATTAGAGCATTTAAGTAGCTTTTATAAATGTGCCCTAGAAAAAAACATTACTGATGTACATCTTGAGACAAAACAATGGAACTAACATATTTTAAGATATGCCAGTGCAAGTTGCTTTCAGTAACAACAGCTCAAACATGAATTTTAGTCTGGGAATAGCTTAAGCTTTGTCTGTGAAACCAGGGGACAGACTTCTTTTCATAAGCTAAATAACTTCTGATGCATAAAATCCCTGCCCTACATATTTTTACAAATTGTAAAGTACACATATTTTTCTCATTGAATTTCCAATTTCACAGAGAAATATGTCAAATGAGTTGTGAATGCTATTTCATGTTCAGCACCAATGGCATGAAGCATAACTATTCCGATCAGCTAGAATGATGCTTGTGAATGGCACTTCTAATGGCTGTGAATAAAGATGGTATTGATTACGTTGTACTACACCTGTAACCTGTGCAGTTCCTGTTTCTTGGCTGTGAGGTCATGTAGTCGACTGCTGCTCTCCCGCACGCCTTCTTCGGTTTCATTCAGCCAATCCTGGAGCGGCTCCACACTCGTTTCAAAGTCCCGCATCTGAGACTGAAGATTCTGGAACAAAATAGTCAATGAAGCTACATTTAAAGAGAGAACGATTGATTAGCTACATCAGGAATTTACAATGTTTTTTGTCTGCTGAGGGCCTATGAACTAAATTATTTACTTAAAGGGATTGTTCACCCAAAAATGAAAATTCTGTCATCATTTACTCACCCTTAAGTCGTTCCAAACCTGTATGAATTTCTTTCTTCTGCTGAACACAAAAGAAGATATTTTAAAGAAAGTTGGTAACCGAACAGTTGAAGGACCCCATTGACTTCCATAGTATTTTTTTCCCTACTATGGAAGTAAAAGGTGTCCATCAAATGTTTGGTTACCCATATTCTTCAAAATATCTTCTTTTGTGTTCAACAGAAGAAACTTCTGGGTGAACTAACCTTTTAAGTACTTGAGATTCCAAGAAATATTAAATAACATGAATAATAAATGTAATTAGATTTTTAGATGTTGCATGCAGTTGCTATTTTGTTATGCAATGGCTGTTATGTATGGAATCTTGTTTCTGCCACGGAATAAAAAAATACAAAAGGTTGTCTGCACTTTTTATCTCACAATTCTGACTTTTTTCTCAAAATTGTGAGATATAAACTTACTATTACAAGTTAAAGTCAGAATTGTGAGATAAAAAGTGCAAACAACCTCGCAATTACCGCTTCGATTTTTTATTCCCTGGTGGAAACAAGCTTCCATAGTTTTGTGTGGTAGTTTACTGGCCCAAATCAAGAGTCTCAGACTCAACAGATGTCAACAGATTAACAAATGTGTGTAAATTTTTTATGATCAAATGATCTCTCATAGCGCGGGACACCTGTAAGGCGGTCTCTCTCTGATGCAGATTGGTCATGAGTGTTTTCCAGTCTTCTCTGGTTGTGTTTATTTTGGCTCTGACCGACTCCACTCTGTCTTTGGCAGTGATACTCATCAGCAGCTCTCCGCTGGCTGCCACCGTGTTTAGTTTGCCGTGACCTTGCTCACGGTCACTTAGAAACTCCTGCAATAAGAAAAACTTACTCTCACAAATGCAATTAATTACATTTTGTGTTCCAAACTGGACCAGAATTCATTGGAAAACTCGTAATAAATCAATAGAATTTGACCTGGATCTTCTGCAGGCTGGACGATGCTTCCGCCAGGTTCTGAGGCACATCAAAACATTTGGCTGTATTGATTTTCGCATTGACCAGCCACTGCTGGAAGTCTCGAAAAGCAGCACGGAACCGCTGCTCCAGGAGCTTCTCTTTTCCCTGACACTCCCGAGACGCCTGGAGACTGAGGCTACAGTGAAGAAGATGTAAACGACAGTGCTGAAGAAAAAGATTTCACTGCAGGGATTTGAACAAAACTGATAACATGCAGTCTCAGTCTTAGATGGCACATCTACCATTTGCAGACTCTCTGATGCTGTCAGGGTTCTGTCACTTCAGTCTGGTTCATTCTTGGTTTGGTGACAGAGCTCTAAAGCTGCCTTTCCACTATAACCGACATTGTCGCATTTCGTCCCTTAGCGGCAGTCGCACGTAACTTTGAAATTGGTCGAGAAGCAACCGTTACCCTCGGATAATTCACCATGGTAAAATTAATGATTTTAAGGAATCTAATGCATGTATGAATATATCCACACAAAACAAAAGACCACCAATACGTCTAAAATAAAAACATGGTAGATTTTAACAATTTCAACATAAATAATGATTTAGTAATTATAAAATAAATATTTCTTCCATTATTATTAATAACCACCATTTTACAGAAATAGTGTTTACAGAATAGCGTTAAAGTGGAAAAATATTGGTAATTCTAACTTCACGCTCATTGTTTTGATTAGAATACATTACATCCGGCCGGCCGGTCGCATGCGGTCGTGTCGCAGAAGTTCAAATATTTCAATGCATCCGAAGCTCAAATCGCATACGCATTTGATCGGAACGCCACGCAGCTCCCATACTACTCTCCATTGGAAATGAATGACTTCCGGTCTGTAGCTTGTCGTTTGTCGGAGATAGTGGAAACACTATCGTCTCACACTAACACTCCTATGGTCTTGTCTTTGTGTGAGTGTGTGGTTTTGAGTTCGCTTGGCCTGTGCGCTCTTTTGCGTGATATGTTGTAAGGAGTGTCTATATACCCGCCTTGTTGGCAGAGGCTATTTACACAAACTCCGCCCACTGACGTCTGATTGGCCCAGACAAAATTACGGAAGACACTGAAGTACCAATAGTGTAGGGGTAAGGCGAGTGGCAGAGTTGCGAGCTCGAATTAAGCATTTATTTTTAAAAAAAATAAAGAAAATATTTGAAAAGTGGAAATAAAGTGTTTATCGGTTATTGTTAGGGGTAGGTGTAGGGAGCGCTTTATTGTCCCAATAAGGTGGCATTCATTTAATAATTTTAATCAATATAATCTTCTACACTCTGTTATCATTGCACACCATTTAATGTACAACAATACTGAGGTGCAAATGTCTATCTGCTACTATTTATAAGTACTGTATAAACAGCATCTAACTACTATTTACACTTATTGCATAGAAATACTGCTATTTTTACATAGTGTACATAAAATCTATTGCTATTTAAACAGTGTAAATAGCAGCTATCGTTATTTGTACTTAGTGCAAATAACATATATCACTAAGAAAATATGCTATTTTCACTTAATGTAAATAGTAGGGCTGCACGATAAATCGCAACTTACATGAAATCGCGCTTAACGCGATTTGGCTTATCGCGATTATGAAATCGCAAAGGCTGCGATTATCTTTTATGCGCAGTTTGTCAGTGCAGGATGGCTCTGTGATCAGTAGCAAATGCTGCTTCATCTGAAATCACTGCGAGTTTGAGTCGCTTATAATGTGCATTTGAAAAAGGAACACGTCAAACATCTTTCCAAACATGAGAAGCATTTAGTCATGTTTAATCAATCAAAGCATTTCAATCTGTTTATTCAGCTCACCGATAGTATGATATTCATAGGGATTTCCAATGACGTGTGCTATCGTACTCCTGCGGCACATATTTGGAGTACCCTGCGCGAGAGCGCCCTCTGGCTTGCAGATGGAGCAGCATTTACTACTGATCACAGCAGTGCTGCATTGAGAAGCTGCACATACAATAATCGCAGCCTTTGCCAAATCGCGTGCGGTTTTATTGAGATTTATCGTGGAGCCCTAGTAAATAGAATGTAGTTGCTATTTACACTTAGTGCAAATAGCCGCTGCCTATGTTGTATGTGCGTAGCGTGGTGTTCGGATCCCGGCAATTAGGTCTGTGTTCAGACAGTCATGCTCTATGTTTTTTCTCTTGTTGTGAACGCAATGGTTCAGTGTTCATTCACTCACCGTGCACTCTTGTCTCGTGTGTTTTTGTCGAGTGTCAGGTTTGTGTTTTAATTTTTTTGCGTTCTTGTGTTATCGTGGTTTGTGTAGCACATATCTAATGTTTATCATCAGCCACGGGCTGTGCCCACTGAAGTGAATCTCTGCATTTGGGTCATCACTTCCTTTAGTTGGTATTTTGTTTAATATTTCTATCTAAATTGTTACATAGTCCCGTGACGTAATTGTTATTGTATGTTGTAATGATGTTCTTCTCCCCTCCCTCTTTTTTCTCTCTCACTATCTCTCTTTGTCATGTAGCGCTCCAAACCATTCGCAGCTGAGCCTAATTAGCGGGAGCGTGGTTTCAGTGTAACGATATAAAGCAGCAGTGAGACGGAGCTCGTGAGGAGTCCCTCTTCTGCTATCCCAGACACATTGTGGTTTTAATTGCTGTTGAGCAAATTGTAAACTGTGAATCTATTGTGTGATCACAACGACGTTGCCATTTAGACAGAGTTTTGACGTGTTAAACCGGGTAGGGAGACGGGCGCAGATTTATTTGGGTTTACCCACTCCTAAATTTTTCTCCTGTTTGTTCTCTTTAGTCAGGGAGAGAGGTAAGATAACTGTTCTTGAATTTTGTTTTCTTTTGTTAGGGAATTTATGTTGTTTAAAACTCTTTAGGAAGGCATTGTTTTGTTTGTTATTTTGGCATTGCCCTCTCCTGACGATTTGGTTATTTAAGTTGGTTATCTGATTTCTGATTTTCATTTATTTACTAGTTTTTGTTAATCCTTTAATAAAACACTTGTTAAGTATATTCTTGGTTCTTTATTCCGTTTCTTTTTCTTTTATGGTGTTAGTAAAAAGTTTTGTAAACCTTTTTCTGGAAATAACAAGTGTAAAAGTTGACAGAGCTGGGAAAGTGGAAAAGCGGTTATTTTTTTTTATTTACTTTTAGTTATCTTTTTGTCTTGTTACTCCCTCCTCAATCCCCTAGACTGTAACAAAATACAGAACACTGAAGTGCATCCCTGCATTTGGTTAGGGTTAGGGTTAACCCTATAACCCTAACCCTATAGTACATGTTGTTAATTACTATTACTCAGTACTTAAATCTATAATTACACTGTAACAATGACACCTTAAAATAAAGTGTAACCAAATATATTGCTCATTGTTAGTTTATGTTAATTAATGCATTAACTAATGTTAACAAATGATATGTAAAATGTTACCAGTAAATAGGATATAACCAGTTAATCTCTTTATTGTCAATGTACAGGTATGAGATTAGTTCCTCTGACAAAAATATACAGTACATTCCTCTTTTTATTCAGAGCTGTGTTTGTAAAATAATCAGTACTTATAATTTTGGGCTGACTGCAAAAACTTTCCATTAATTTCTTCAGTTGTGTTGTACCATTTTGTGGCATTTGCTTCATTTCTTGGATGAGCTACTGTCTTGCATGCTGGTCTATTATTATGATCAATTTTCGTCAATTTCAGATTTGCCCACCCCTGAAATGTTTTGTGGGAAAAAAAAAAACTATTGGTTACTGGTGGTTTTAAATGTCAATCAAGTCTCTCCTTCCATCTAATTGGGTGATTCTTGGTCAGTCTGTCTGTGTTATTTTAGTATTATTTATGTACTATTATTGTTTTGATTCATATTTTCGAAGTTTTAGAAATTTCCTTTGTCATTTTTATTAGTTTTTGGGGTTTTTATATTTCTATTTAACTTTAATTTATTAAAAAAAAAAAAAAAAGTTTATATTTTATTTTACTTCAGCTTTACTTTAATGAAAAAAAAAAAAGATTGTTAATAGTTTTAGTTAACAATAACAACAATTGTCTGTCTCTGTGTACTTAGACTTTCTGCTAAAATTAAAACAAAGTAAAACTTAGAAGTGTTGGTCATGAGCTCTCCTACCTGTTGTATTCTTTAATGAGGGCGGACACTCTTTCAGATTGAGCACCCAGATCTCTGGAGAACCGGCACAAGTCATTCAGCAGACACTTCAAATTGTCAGACATGGGCTCCACATTTAGCAGTGCTTCCAGGGCGTCCTGAGTCATAAAAACATTAAGTACAGTAATGTTAAAAGAACACACACACACACATATACATAGCTTTTATTATTTTGCTCTGTAGGCTTTACCTTCGCTATCTGCCAGCCCTGCACAGCCTCTTCCCCAGAGGTCATTTCCTCCACCTGCTGCAGTTTGATGCGCCACTCTTGCAGCTTGCTGCTGAACTCCTGCAGGTCCTGCTCCAGCTGTGTAGCTAAGCTGTTGAACTCCTGCTCTGAGTTGGCCATCTGAGCCAGAACGCCTTCCAGACTAGAGCACACGTGTTTAGCTCCACGCTCCCACTGTTCCCAGGCCGAGAGCAGGCTGGACTCCTCCCTCTCCAGAACCTCACAGCCCACCGTGGAAGTGTGGTCCCGTGTGGCGGCACCACAGCTCTGCACACGGGTCAGGCGCTCACGTCCTTGCTTCTTGGAGTCTAACAGCCCCTAAAATGGAATTACAATACTTTAAAGTTAACATGAAATCAAAACTGACTCAGTTTACTTCCTTAATAAAGGTTTCTGGTTGTTGTTGTGCAGGATAAGGTATCAGAGAACATGCCAAAAAACAAAAAACAATTATTGGAGTACATTTTATACAAGAAAATATTATTTCAGTCTTTCTACTTCAAATTTTCACGTTTAATTCAGTGCGTTACTGGCTTTCTTTGTAGTTATTTATGAAATTTACTAGCAGATTCTGAGTCAAAATTCAATGTAAATCATTCACCAAATTGTTTTCAGTGTGGTGTATTACACACACTTTTAGGGTAAATTTAATTTACAATGAACAAGAATAACAGATCACTTCCAATTTTAAAGAAATACACTATAAATACATGACAAGGTAACATGGTTACAGTATAGTATTCTTTAATGTCAAGATTTTTTTTTATAGGAGACCTCAGCTGAAAATATCTATCGTTACAAAAGCTTATTTTATACAACCGTTCAAAAGCCGTTTGGGGTCTGTAAAAAATTGTTATGCATTTGAAAGATCCAAGGTTTCATTTATTAGATCAATAATATAGAAAAACAATAATATTGTGAAATATTATTATTATTATTATTTAAATATATTCTAAAATGTAATTTATTCCTGTGATCAAAGCTGAATGTTCAGCATCATTACTCCAGTCTTCAGTGTCACATGATCCTTCAGAAATCATTCTAATATGCTGATTTGCTGCTTAAGAAACATTTCTTATTATTATCAATGTTGAAAACAGTTGTGGTGTTTTGTGCATGTATATATATGTGTTTTTTTTTTTTTTTTTTTCAGGATTCTGTGATGAATAGAAAGTTCAAAAACGTACTGATCCCAGACTTTTGAACGGTGGTGTATGTCAGTATAGTAAACACAGATAAACGTACCCTGACTTTAGAGAGTTTTCTCTGAACAGAAGCAGCGTCTCCAGACATATCTGACCAGCGCTGGAGCTCTTCTTTAGCCGAGGTGAGCCAGTCGTTCAGGTCACGCACCGACTCCACGTACTGCTCATGCTCTTTGACGATCTCCTCCATCTGTTGGACCTTACTCTGCAGCACAAGACAGTATACAACATATCAGAAGAAAGAAAACTGATACTGATTTTTTTTTTATAAATGTTCCTGGTCTTTTTGTGAATAATTCATCAGTGCAGATTATTATTATTATTGTTTCATAGTCTTTCATCATAACATAATTTTCTCTGCATCAGACAACTTTTCTACAATTCATATTTTAAAGCAATAATATTGCTTACTTTTGCTGACCCAATAAAAACCCAGTGGATGAAAATAACTCTCATCCTACATTTTTTTCCCCACTAAATATTTTGTTTTTCTCATAAATACATTTCATGTTCTCCTTAAGGCATTTAGCAGACACTATCCCTGCGTCCGAAATCAAATACTTGTCTACTATATAGTAGGCGAAAAACAGAACACTAAAAGAGTAGTGTGTACATAGTATTCGAAAAACAGTATGCGAAAAGTACCCGGGTGACCTACTACTTCTGCCGAGATTCTGAAGTGTACATTCGATGGACACTTTACTATCCCACAGGAGAGGATTTATGAATAACAGTGAAGCGACACAACTGACGCTGGTAGGTCATGTGACAGTAACAACATGGCGGATGTAGTACGTCCGATTTCACTCATACTACCTATATTCGTACTATATAGAACATACTTTTTTACCGGTCGCTAAGTAAATTCAAATGTAGTACCTATTCAGACAGTATGCAATTTCGGAGGCACCGTATTAACCTGAGTGGTTTGAATTGTATGTTTATATTTAGATGACATTTTTACCTTAATGACAGCTGTGATGTTGGTAAACTGGGTGTTAAACTCAAATTTTGGGCCTTCTGCGAATGCCTGGTCTCCTGTTTTCTCATAGAGTTCTGTGGCTTTCTCATTCAGGCGGGTCAGTGCTGACGAATGGACCTCCACATCAGCCTGAATGGCCCGCAGGCGTTCCAGCAGCGAGGCCTTCTCTTTCAGCCCGGGCTGCTGCGGCAGAGCCACTCCGGCCTCCTGCTCCACCATCTCCATCCACTGCTGCAGCTGAGCCTTACTCTCCAGAAAACTGCCCCATTGAGCTACGGTCCACTCCAGACGACTGCGTCACAAATGATTATTATATAATTCTGCAAAGTTACCATGAGGTTTCATAAGAGGAGACAGGAACTCTCACCTGTGACAGCTCATGGCGGTCATGAGGATATTGGCCCAGGAATCCTTTAGACTCTTGAGCTGAGAGCGGATAACTTCCTGTTTATCCCTACTGCAATTCTTCAGCACCTGTTCTCCCTTCCCTACGGTCATGTTGAGCTTCACTTCCCCTTCACCCTTCATTAGCAAGATGTCCTGAAACAATATCAATGATTATATATAATTTTTAAAAATCCTAAAAGTGTGCATTATTAACTAACAAGACTAGTAATAAATAAAATAAAATAAAATAATAAAATAAAATAAAAGGCTTGGTTGTTATATTTATATCAATAGTATAATAATATATTTTATATAATGTCATTAATATATAATATAATAATAATTGACAAAGTGTTTGAGTTTAATTGATTGCAGAAAAATGTGAAAGGTAATAATATTTGTATTATGAGGAATTTCAAAAAAGTGCTGCATTGTAAGCACTATTACAAATAGAAAATAATCTGGGAATCCTTGTATGGGTGGCATGACTCTGTTTTCTGACCTGAACCAGGCCCAGTCTCTTCTCCAGGGTCTCTTTATTCCCGCTGGTGCTGTTGAGTGAATTGAGGCGTTCCTGTATGCCGCTGAGCCATCCCCAGGTGCTCTGCAGCGTCTCCTCGAAGTTGTGCTGCTCCTGCTGACTGAGCTGACATACACGCAGTCTCTCCCTCGCTGCCTTGAGAAGCGCCTGATGCTGCAGCTGCAGCTGTGCAGACGCCCGCAGCTCCGCCCCACTGCCGTGACCCCCCTCACTCAGAGCCTGAGCCTCCTGGCACAGACTCTCAAATGAGTCCCTGCAGGAGAAGAGATTGGAAAATATAAAAAAAAGATTCAATTCACTATAGTTACGTATATATTATAAAATGTCAATATTAGATCTGTAAATATGGGTAAATCTCATGAAAACATGCCCAGGTCACATTTCCCACAAATTATAAATATGTTTAATTGTCATTAAAATAATTTCACAAAAACAAAACCAAATAATAACATCAGTTTAAAACATAAAACCAACTAATAACATCATTTTAGGTCATATTTCCCTGCAAAATAAAATATATTTAAATAAATAAATACATAAATAAATTATGGAAATAATATTTATAAATAATTGTTATTATTTATTTATTTAGTCATTCATTCATTCATTTAAATGTGTGTATTTTGTATATATATACAAATATTTAGGATAGGATATATTTTACAAATGGGTATACATTTATTTTGATGATGCAAAAAACTAGGCTATTTATATACCCATTCGGGGGTCACAGAGAGGCTTTTTTGTATGATATTTTCAGTTTGATATTTGTCAGTTTAACATATTCTAACCTCTCTTTAAGCACTTCATGTTGGAATTCTTCCACACGCTCCAGCGTCACTTTCTCCTGATCGCTGTGTCTCCCCTCGGGAAGCTCTGTGCTCATCCTCACATCCATGCGCTCCAGCCAGCGTGTCAACCTCTGCAGACAGCTCTCAAAGCTAGAAAGACACAGCACAGATTTCAATTCAGAGCGTTTGGGCCAAATAACCCCCCGCCAACTTGAGAGCTAAGAGTACGTCCTCGCTTCCACAGCAAAGCCGTTTATCCACAGGAATTATTTCAAACAATCTGCCAGTCTAATATTTAACCCAGCAAGCAGCAGTGTGAAGCCGCTGTTAAGTTCTCACCCGCTGAGCAGACTGGCGCTGTCTTCTAGGTTCTGCTGGTTCTGTTTACACTGCTCCACGTAGCTGTCCCAGTCCTGCTGGATGGAGGAGAGGTTCTGCTGGACCTGGCCAGCGCTGGCTTTGGGGAGGTGTAGAAGAAGCTTCTCGCCCTCTGTACACACCAGTGTTAGACGGCTGTCTCCATCATCCACCCGCTCCAGAGCTCCCTGTAAGACAGACAAGCGACTCCACAATGAGTGTTAAATGTTTAACATACACAAGCCATCCTACCTGGTCTGTGCCATGGATAAAACATGCCAAAAAAAAAAAATCCCACAGACTCACATTGAAGGAGAAACTGAGACATTTAACTTTTTTTATTTGCATTAAATTGATCAAATGTGACAGTAAAGACATTTATACGGTTAAAAAAAATTATATTTTAAATAAATGATGGGGGGTTTTTTAACAATTTTTGTTAAAGAATCCTGAAATAAATTTATCATGGTTTCCACAAAAATATGAAGCAGCTCAACTGTTTTCAACATTGATAATAACAAGAAATGTCTTTTTTGAGCAGCAAATCAGCATATTAGAATGATTTCTGAAGGATCATGTGAGGACTGGAGTAATGATGCTGAAAATTCAGCTTTACATCACAAAAATAAATGACATTTTATGAAATATATATTCACATAGAAATATTTCACATTTTTCACTGTATTTTCGATCAAATAAACAGAGCCTTGGCAAACATTAGAGGATTCTTTCATTAAAAACCACCTAGAAACCGTGGAGAACATCCTAGCAACTATCAACTGCATAGCAATGCCCGACAACCACCTACAACATTATATAGAATAATGATAGCAAGCTTTGTACAGGAAAAGCACAACTATTCATAAAAATCCTTCTAGCTATTATACAATAAAAATCATTATAAAGATAATTTTAAAATCTTAAAGATACACTACAGCTCACATAACAAATTACATCTTTTCCAGTTAACTCCATGTTTTTTTTCCAATCATTACAATCATAGTGTTGTTTTAAGACATTTTAACAGGTGCCTATTTTGAAGGATGCCCACACTGGTCCAAAATCCCACAAAAATACAAAATAGCTGTATTTTTTAATCACTAAATATGGCTATTTTATTGGCTGCCATTTATTTTGCCATTTTACATAGCATTTACTTCTCAGTGAGGTCAGAACCTGACTACTTGACACTAAGGACCAGATTTACTAAACAGGGCAAATTATGCACATGAACGCCACCATAAAGTTGTAAATGCCAGTGGGAAGCTCGGGATTTTCTTTAAGCCCCGATCTTTACGAGTTGGGGGCGTGTCAGTGAGAAACATGGCGGAATACCACAATACTTAAAGGTATTTAGCTTTGATATTGGCAGGATTTTCTGTTTGCAGCAATAACATATGATGACTATGATAGCATTATAATATAACAATATAATATGTAACGATAAAGTTTACAGTGGCTTCATAAATTAATTAAAAACATAAAAAAGCAAAACACACCTGATGCACATTCCTTGTTCTTCATTTTCTGGAAGTAGATTTTAAGAACCATGCTGTATTTTTGTGTAATTAATTAAGAGAAAGTATTCCGCCATCTTACTCCGATGAAAGTGACTTGAACGCACATGACGTCGTAAACACGACTTCCTACCTCGTAAATAGGCCTACGAACTTCCCAGGAAGACTTGAACACACCAACAGATACAGCCGGATCAATTCCATAATGACCAGCGCAATCTACCCGTTAGCGTCTGGTTTTTTTTGGGTGGTAAATAATGGCGCAAACACCAGTGAACTGACGAGTGCAAACCTTGTAAATCACCTCGCGTGATTCATTTAAATAACTCTCCTCCCATGAATTTTGTGCCTGAAAGGGAAACTCCTACAAATGCATATGCAATAAGGTCAGCCGCAAAAATAACCCTGTCCACGCCTTTTCAGCGCTACTTTATCACTGTGTGTCTTTAGTAAATCCTGACAGTAGTTTTTTAACGCCAAAAGAGGGTTTGCGTTGGCGCAAGCTAGTTAGTAAATCTGGCCCATAGTCAACATTTTACAAACTGCTCAGTTAGGATGAGGTGTTACGAAAGATGAAGTACCTTCAATTTCTGCAGTTTGCGTTCCACCACGCTCATGTCACCAGAATGGTCGGCACATTCTCTCACAATGTCTTTCTGTCCAGAGAGCCATGTATGAAACTCCTTCACTAGATCTGGGAAGAGAAGAAGACAAAGAGGACAGTAAGTAATCTTACCACAATGTCTGTCCTTGAATCAAAGTTAGGATCATTTTAATTCAGGAATACAGTGATTCTCACCGTTGAAGTGCTGCTGGAGGCCATGCTGCATGGACCCAAGCTTCTTAACACAGAGCTGATTGACCGTTTCATATTTCTTGATGAGGTCGGTCAAAGAGGAACCTAAACCAGCTAGTTCCTCTGAGGGGTATTTTCTGCAAAGCGTGTTCAAGCTTTCCCGGGCTGAGTCAATGCTAGTCTGCTGGTTTTGAAGCTCCTTTTGGATTTCCTATGAATTGTATGCATAAAAACCTTTAATTTTTGACCTATGTAACCTTGTATTTGAATAAATAAGGTTGTCACGACACCAACATTTTAGATACCAGTGAAATGTCACAATTCTCGATTCCAATTTTTATACTACGACAAAAACTACTAGTCTAACTCATGTAAACATTTTTAAAAACAAGTAAACAATAAGTAAGAAAATAAGAACAAATGAACAAATTACAGGTAATAGCACAAATAAATACGAACAAAGTTACAAATGAAATAAACAGTGCTTTAAGATTAACAGTAGTATTCATGTAAGAAATTCTACAGAAATCGAATAAATTAATCAAATGGAAAATAACACTGCATATACACTTCACTGTATAAATGACAGGGGACTTATTATGCAAAATTCACTTTTATAAGTTTGAACACAGATGTGTGACCAGGGTGTGTAAACAACCAGCCTATAATGGTAAAAATCCACCGAATACTTTTTTTATAACCCCCATCAATCATTATCATTCTCTCGATTTCATATTTCCCCCTACTCCTACATAAGAGTAGGGAAACCTCGCCCATGACTGTTGATGATCTGCCCTTTTAGCATAGACACACCCCTGAGTGAGAAGCACAGAGAACGCCATTTCTGTTTACTCGCTGTATCAGCTAACGTTAGCTAGAGTATTACAATGTCTACGCCAAAAACCATGACAAATGTTCTGTTGTTGGATGTACCAAAGAACATACGAGTCTCCATAGACTCCCGGCATCTGAGCCACTGAGGACACCGTGGTTGAATTAATTTTTGAAGGAAATGTGCCGAAGAATGTCGGTAAAATGTTATATATTTGCGCAAATCATTTTACGCATGACTGCTTCACCAACGAGGGTCAGTACAACACTGGATTTGCGGAAAAGTTGTTTCTGAAGGATGAGTCAATACCAACGCTTCGTACTCAAACTTTATATCCAGAACAAGTAAGGATGGCACTTCATATTATGTGAATGTTTGCAAATTTCCTTTCTGAATGAGCTTTCTAGAATGCTGTACGGCTAATATGGCTAAAGTTACCATTTTCTCTGACTGTATTCACAGTATTGTATAGTCAGGTGACGGACGTGTTACATTCCCACACGAGCATGTGGGTACATGCTAGTCGATAAGTTGAATCAACGTAACTTCACAACAACTAAAGTTACATAAATGCACCCAATAACCATTCAGAAACATCCAGGTGCAGTCTAAAAGTTGCAACCTCTTCCTGAGTCTCTCCATCTGTGTCCGACTCCGGTTCAAACATGTGAGGCTGCACTCCACTGGTTATTTCTGACATTTTGGTGAGATTCGCCTGTTTTGTTGTTGATGGAGTATCCAAAGCTCGTGTAAAGGATCGAGGGGTGGGGAGCAGCAGCTCATTTGCATTTGAAGGGACACACACAAAAACGGCGCGTTTTTGCTCACACCCAAATAGGGGCAAATTTGACAAGCTATAATAAATGATCTGCGGGGTATTTTGAGCTGAAACATCAGAAATTTACATTACATCTTAAAGGGCATAATACGTCCCCTTTAAATACAAATTAATCCTTATTAAAGCAACAGAAGTTTTTCAGTCAAGAGTAGTGAGTGATTTTCCTTTTGTCTTTTGTTGTTTGGTTAACATTATTGACACAGATAGCAGCAGGTTTATTAGGCTGCTGTCACTTTAAGACCTGATGCTCAAATCTGACACACATCTGACTGTTTACGTTCATTTTATACCCTTTAACTCATTTAAGACTGTGCTTACAAGGATACTTGCTAAAATTATTTTCTGTGTGTTTTTGCCATCAATTCTGTCAACTTCTGTCCCAAGTGTCTTGCCTTGGGTCATTGGCCAGTCCTTATTTTCGAGCTTTTAAAACTATATGAAATGATTGTCTAATTGCCAATTGGGTGTAATGTTTCTTTTAAAATAGAAGAAATCACACATTTTGTACCTTTACTCTGCAGATCTCTTCAGGAGCCGTTTCACAAGGTGAATCCACCAAAGATCTCTCAACATTTATCAGCCACTCAGACATCTGGCTGAGAAAATCTTCCAGCTGCTTCTTCTGAGAGCAGAAATCTTGGAGGTTGCTCTTGGCTTGATCACATAACTCTTCGATGCTACTAATTTTCCTTCTGAGGTCCGTCTCCATGACCTGGAAAGAATCAAAGGTTTGAAGATGGTGTACAGGTAATGAAACTAATGGAGAACAAAAAGAGATCAAATGAAGATCAGACTTAATGCAAGTTCACACTACATGATTTTTTGATGGATTTTGCTGTCACAGACAGATTTCCAAGGGCCAAATCGGTGCCTGTTGCGGTCGCAGATGCTCGTTATGTGTGATCTTGTAGTGCATGCAACGCAATGACAAGGTGGAACTAATCCAGCCAAACACAGTGCAGAAGGTATAAACGGAAAAATCTCGTAATCACTTGATTTTTTTTTAAAACGTTTTTTTTCACTGTTGGTCAGGACTGCCTCTTGACCAAATGTCTTGTAGTTTGTGCACCTCTTCAGCATTGTGTTGTGTAGTATGCATGCTGCTAGTTGTGTAGTGTAAGCACCACAGAAATTCAGCTAGTCTTGCCCTTACCTGCAGTTTAGCAGGAACATCGTGGCCACCACCAAGTTGTTTCAGCTCTGAAACTTTTTCTTGTAAAGCATCAATCTTCTTTTCTTTTAGGCCAACATCCACCTACACAGAAAAATGAATAAAATATTACACAACTGGTGCGCTGGTTTTATAACTGTGTTTAATAACACCGTTTGGAACATGCCTTGACTTCCGAGAGTTTGTTTGCGGTTTTCTGGCTATCGTTGAAGTTATTGAGTCCATCTGTAAGATCCATAACCGAGCTGTTGGACCAGCTTTCAATTTCTCCACTGATATCGTAGATTTCCACCCACAAAGCAGAGCTCCTCTTGAGACTTTCGAGATTGTCCTCGATTTTCTCTGAAGCCTATAAAGAATAATGGCTCTTAGATTCTGTTATATGAGATTTCTTTTTAATGAAGATTAAATAATTGGCCATTGGACAAACTCACATCTAGCCACTGGTCCACTGTGGCATCTATTTCTGTCTTCACAATCTGGGTGTCGCAATCTGGGATCTTGTTTAATTCACTTAAAAGCTTCTTTCCTTTACTGGAGAATCGCTCTAGCACATCCTGGTTGCTGGCCATCTCTGCTTTTACAGCTTCATGCTACAGAAAGGAAAGATAATTAAAGACCAACATTAAAGTTTATTTTGGATAGTAAAAGTTATAACTCTTTCTAGCTGGTATTTTGCATTCTGCCTGCAGACTGGCAGGTTTTACCTTTAACAAGGATCTCCGTGTGTCCTCTTGGTCTTTTAGGACGGCTTTAATGTCGGCTATAGCATCAGCGCTCTCCAGTATCATGTTTATTGAAGACTTCAGACTCTGGTAGTCTTTTATGAGGTCTACCAAAGCACTGCTCTGCTCTTGCCTGGAACAAAATTATGCAGAAACGGTTGTGACTAAGAAATCCGTCACCATGTGCTCAAATAGTTAATTCTTTAAACATTAAATGCAATTGTTTGTTTTCTGTCCAGGTGCATAATATTGTTACGACATGATTGATTGATTGATTGATTGATTGAATGAATGAATGAATGAATAAAAAAAAGGTTTTATTTATTTTAATTTTTTATGGCAAAAAAGGACCATTTAAGTCAACATATGGCCTCTACAGACTTTGAAAATTTTATTTAATTGTTTTTTTTTTTTTTTTAAATGAAATGAAAATTAATTTTAAATTTAATGGTGTTTTTCGGCTCTGTACGGCTCACTTTTTTTTGGGGGGGGGGGGGGTTCTCTGTGTACAGTACCTAGTACCTGGTACTTTTTTTTTAGTACCACCTCGGTTGAGGTTCCAAGCGAGCCGTACCAATACTAAAATATGACGTGTAAACACTGCAGATCACTGATTGGTCAGAAAGAATCGTCACTACTGATTTGTGACACAAAATACCAAACCTGTTCGGTTTAAATAGTCAGCAACAGTATAATTTGTTCGCACAACTTTTTTTAAACGACTTGCTTTAAATGACTGTTGCACGCAACTTGAAAAAAGAAATGGCTGTATCGTGGTCAGTAGACAAGGTGGCAGCGAAACTATAACGATCAGTCTATAATCCCACCTAATTTGAAGCGGTACTAAACTGCAGTGGAAAAGCGAGCCGAGCCGTACCATGCAGCAGAAAAGTGCCATAATGTCCAAGATTGGGGGGACCAAACATAAGGGTTTAAGAATTTGCCATTGACAAACCCTATATTGATCAACCACTAATATGAATATATGCAAGTACACTTTCTTATACTAAAACACTACATATTTTCATAATCTCTCTACAAAGTGGCAAAAAATACCAATAAAATATAACAAAACGTGTGTCCTCTTGGTCTTTTAGGACGGCTTTAATGTCGGCTATAGCATCAGCGCTCTCCAATATCATGTTTATTGAAGACTTCAGACTCTGGTAGTCTTTCATGAGGTCTACCAAAGCGCTGCTCTGCTCTTGCCTGGAACAAAATCACGCAGTAACATCAGCTAGATACTGAAAATTTGCACCTTTGCATAACTAAGATATAAGTCACCGTGTGCCCATTAAAGACTTGTGTTTTTAATTATTTAAACATTAAATGCAAATGTTTGTTTTCTGTCCAGGTCCATAATATTGTTACGACATGACTGATTAATTGATTGATTGATTGATTGAGAGGCAAATACCAATAAAATATAACAAAAACAATACAATAGGTTGTTCCTGGCGGCTCACCTTTCAGTGATGAGTTTCTTGGTGTCTTCCCAGGTGGTCTGAAGCAGGCTGATCTCCCTCAGTACTTCACCACCCAACTCAGCATCTCTTTGAGCCAGCTGTTGACCTTTATCCCTGAGCCACTGCTCCTCGTGCTGGTGGGACTGGAGCTCATCTTCTAGCTGATTGAAGAACCGAAGCCTACACACATCACAAAGAAGATGTATATCAATAAACACAGCCATAGACATGTACAAACAACCCTTTTGAAAAGGGCAATCCATACCTCTGCTGTAAAGTATGTACATTGGGCTCTTTCAGGCCCTGTTGATCTGCCTTCTCTTCGATATCCTCCACTGTTTTGAGCAGTTGCTCTTTACGCTGTCTGAATGAGCTCCAAAGAGCACCGAGAGCCTCAGCCTCGCTTTGCTTCGAGCCCAGTAGGTTCCTCACAGCATCAAGCTCAACACTCAAGGAGTCAGCCAATGAGCGGCATGAGGAACGCGTCTCCTTCCCATTGATCAGGTGGAGATGAGCCTTACATAGGCTGCCGTCCAGGTTCACGGCAAGCGTTTCCAAGCGGCTGATATCAGGAACAATGGCTTCCAGTTCTCTCTGCAGCTCATCCACGCGGCTTTTATCCCAACTCCCAGCGCTCTCCACAGTCTGTCTGAGGCCTTGAAGGACGCCGGCCGCCACACCGTGGGTGTGTAGGAAGGCTTCTAGCTTCTCCAGACTCTCATCTCGTAGATCAACCAGCTGATGGGCCTCCAGGTATGGCTGCAAGGAGTTTTCCCACTTTCCCTGAAGCTGCTGAACCTCAGAAGGCTCACAAACGTCACACAAGACCTTTGTTTGCTGTTGAAGACTCTGTCTTACAGTGCTTTGCTTCTGCAGGTCATCTCTCCTCTCCTGGTGGGACAAAACATTACCGCCTTTTAAAATCTGCAATCTCTCTTACTGCCAATAAATAACATATTCTGTTCTATTCATTATATAATTACAAGGTTTCTCAATTTAACACATTAAACAATTGTTTTTAAATACAATAAACTTTTTTTGTTATTGCCTATATTCAACACCTTGATCTGTCACAATAATTTTCTCAGAAAATATTCATATTTCACATATTCATTTTTTTAAATTGTGTAATTAATAGGATTAAAATTTTTTGACATCTGTAATATTTACATACACACTACCATTCAAAAGTTTGAGGTCAGTAAGATTTTTTTAATGTTTTTGAAAAAAGGCTATATTTATTTGATCAAAAATGCAGTAAAATGAGTAATATTGTGAAATATTAGAATTTAAAGTAACTGTTATTTAATTTACTATATTTTAAAATGCTTATATTTAAAATGTAATTTATTCCTGTAATGCAAAGCTGAATTTTCAGCATCATTACTCCAGTCTTCAGTGTCACATGATCCTTCAGAAATCCTTATAATATGCTGATTTGGAAACGATTCTTATTATTATCAATGTTGTAAACAGTTGTGCTGCTTAACGTTTTTGTTTAAACCATGATACATTTCTTTCAGGATTTTTTGATGTATAGGAAGTTCAAACAAACAACATTTATTTAAAATAAATTAAAATAAATATTTTGTAACAATGGAGTCTTTACGTCAAACTTTTGAACAGTAGTGTACATTGATCATAAAACAGTTTTCAATAAATCATTTGAGTTTGAGAATGCCAATAATTAGGATAAAAGATATTGTTCTCCATTGAACGTACCTTGATATTACTGGTGGAAGGCTGAAGATCCGTTATATCAACGTAAGAGAATGAATGTAAAGATGAGAGGAAAGACTCTCCCCATTTGAAGAATTTCTGTAGGGCCTGATCAAACTGTTCCACCTGAGAACGGTGCTCCTGAAGAACTTGGATTCTGTAATAAACAGTTTGATGTACAATGTTAGACATATTCTAACATCCATAATGCAAGAAACCATTATTAAAGAACATAGGGAAAATATACTGTAAAACACAATAAAAGTGTAGAATTTAGCCAGCAAATACTTATACAGTACTTATGCCTGACCTGTTAGGTATAGCTGTGGTCTGACACTTCCATCTTTTCTCGAGCTGTTCAAGGTCTTCCTTGAGTGTTTTCACACCTTCATCTGATGCAGTGGTGTAAAGAGTTGGTGTTTGGGCCACCAGCCTGTTGTAAACTGACTCCAGAGACTGAAGTTCACTCTGTAGGTGCTTTAAAAGAACAATATATAAGAAATTTATGAAACAAAATGAAATTGACATTAATTACTTTCTTAAAGAGGCCATATTAAGACTAGGTCTACTAGAATAGGTTTTCATGTTTGAATGTTTCATAACCGCGAGTTTCAACACACTACTAGCACAACTCAGCCAGGCCTCGCCCCTTTTTATTTTCCGTATGCCTTTGGCGGGAATTATTTAAATGAGGAATATTGTGAAGAAAATTCAGAAAGGAGTTCAGAAACAGTGCGCACTGATATAGAGAATAACTAGCTTTGGAGTGACTTCATTTCATGCTCAAACAGCAACATTACACAGTAAAGAAAGTTGAACGTAAAAAAGCATAACAGGCCCACTTTATTGTCCCTATTCTTTATCAATATATGACTTCACAACTTTTTCTGCCTTCGCTTTTCAAAAAAGGCAGCATGGGCAGAAACAAAAAACTAACATTAACCATTAATAAGCCTACATTTCACAATTTAATTAAATCCCAATGAATAAAATTAAGCCCTGCATTTCATTATTTCTTGCCAAGTATTGCATACTGTACATACTTTACAGTTATTTCTGTTGCACATAGACAAATGTTACACTATTTAAGTAAAATGCATTGCGAATGCTGTTTCATGTTGTATCTCTAGTTTATTACTTTCAATTCCAGTAGTTCCCCATCGATCTTTAGTTTGTCAACCGGAAGGAACTGTGTGTCAGAGCTGGATACGGATTCGCATCTCTCCAGACATGACTGCAGGGCAGACCAATCCTTTTCATACCTGAAATAATCAAAATGAGCGAAAGATTTTAATAAATAACTCTTATAAAAGGAATATCTACGCATACAAATGGATTTTTTTAGGATTTAAGAGCTAATACATAAGATACCAACAGTGAAAATAATCATACTTTTGCCAATGTGACAGAAGGCTCTCCATTTGGTTCTGTTTCTCCTTGGCCTGTTTTAAACACTGCTCGTAACTTTGCTGTAGGGCTGCCACGGCTTTCTCGGCCTTCTCCCTCTCGCTGAGCCTGCGGGAGCCAGCACACAGAGACAGCAGGGTGGCCTTCAGCTTTTCCAGGGACTGGAACATATCCTGAAAACCAAACAAATCATTTATTTAGACTGAATTGGTGCAAATAAGGGTGTGTTTACACTTGACAGGCTTGGTTTGAGTATATTTGCGATTGCTCTGTTAGTGCGGTTTATTCGAATAAGTGTGAACGCTGCCATGGTGCGCACCAAACAAGCGGACAGAGAATCACCTTTTCAAACAAACTTGTGTGGTTCAACTGAAATATGAATGCAACATGGACCAAAGACATCTAAACTAACCAAAATTAGGACGTGATGTCACAAGATGTGACCCTAAAAAGGACAGAATGTTCAAGCATACCTGGATTTTCTCATCATAGGAGCTACGTTGCCCATAGGCGTCAAAATCGCCGTCTTCTTGGAGACCTTACAGTTTCGTATCTTTAGGTTCGGTGTTTAAAGTGACAGTGTAAATCGAACTAAAAGTATTATTTTCTTTTTTTGGTCCGGACCAAAAGAACCAAACTACAACTGTGAACACACTCTTAATCAGAAATGTTTACAATTACATGCAGGCATCATACCATGTGACTCTGTAGAGTTTTGTAGGTCTCAGATGAAGACACACAGGAGGTGACAGGGCTGTCAAGTTTCTTCTGGATATCTTCAACCTCTGATTGTACCTTTTAAAAGGATGCAATGTCATTAGACAACATAAAACTTTAGTAAGACGCAGTAAAGAGCATGTTCAAACATACCTGTTGAAGATTGTCATTAAACTTCATCTGGTGGGAGGAGCTCTCTTCCAACTGTCCATTCAGGTGTTCCACACCCTCCTTAAGCTCCTCCCAGTATCTGCCAAACTGTGTCAGACGGGCTTTGATTCGTGCAGACTCGCCAGAGGACACAAACTGGACCAGCGCTTGAGACTTCTCCTCCAGATTGGACAGGACGTCTGACCTCTCCTGCAAACCTTCTCTTATCGTCTGCCCACCATAAATATGCAATAAAATGTATAGAAAATATATATAGAATATAACTAATTCAAATAAGTAATTTTTTATAAAAAAAGATATAAAAGATTTTAAGTAAATACAGAAGCCATGCAGTCATTTCAAGCATTTTAAAAGACACTTTGTTCATTTATTTAGAGATATATGTATTATTGCACCTTTACGGTACAGATCTGCTGGTCCAAAGGTGTGCTGGAGCTTTTCAAGGCATCCATTTCTCTTTCTCTCTCTGTTATCCATGTGGAAAATGCTTCAAACTCACTCCCGAAAGAATCCCACTGATCTTTCATCCCCTCCAAAGTCTTCACACTGAAAAATCAAGACAGTAATCATAATATTATAGTTTCATTATGCATTGATAGATAACTCTTAATGCATCTGTCTATGAAATAAAAATAAATATAAAATAAAGTAGGGTATTACTCTCGCTTGAGTCCAGTCTCAACTTTGTCCACTTGTTCACTCAGAGCACGTGCTTGGTCCCGGAGAAGAGACTGATTTTTGGGGCCCAGTTGGATCTCTACGGCCCTCTTGAGAAGAGTGTTCACCTGTCTGGTCTCTGTTTCACACTGTTTCAAGAGATCCTAGAGGAATAACAGCAACAGATGAAGTGCACATTTCTGTGACACTGTGTTTTGTTTTTGTGAGATAATCACATTAAACAATTTCGGAAAAAAAGACTTTAGTTTATTAGGTTACTGTTGAGTGCATACTGGCTATAGTGAGGTTTATTCAATCAGATTTTACTGCCAGAGTATTTTCTAATGAGGATTTGCATTGTAAAAGCTCTAGCAGCTCTTCTGTGTTCAAAATAAAGATGCTCATGTTTAATTAAAGGTGATTCATTACACTGAGCCCATGGAGATCAGGTGTTGTTCTCACCTTGGCCTGCTCCAGCTCTGTGCTGAGACTGTCTGGACTGCTGAAGTTCATCTCTCTCTCCGTGACTGATCGCACCTTACCCACAAACTCCCTCACTGCTGCCTGCTGACTTTCAAACTCCTGCCAAGCAGCTAAGGTCACCTGACAACAAAGACAAGCCAGAAAATATTTTATCTGTTCGATCAAAAAAGCCAACATGCAACTGCATTCACAACACATTTAACTTTGAATGTAATATGATTTCCAAATGAAACAGAATAATTATTGGGAAACAGTTCATGTAAAATGAATTAATTTTATTTAATTTGTCTTTAACATCCTCATTTAACATTCTATAAAATATATAGAACATAAAAAAGTAACTTTCATTAGTAATTTGAAAAAGTAACTCAGATGTTTTGTTGTAAATTTAAAAGTAATGCATTACTTTACTCGTTACTTGAAACAAGTAATCTGATTACATAACTCACTTTACTTGTAATGCGTTACCTCAACACTGTGTGTGTATATATACACACACAGTATATATATTTATATATATATTTATAAATCACTTTATTTTACAGTACGTGCACTGGGTTAAGGTTAAGTTTAGGGGTAGGTTCAGGGTTAGTACCTAGTTATTACTCAGTTATTGTAATTACTATAATAAGTACATAGTATGTACATGGGGAACTGGACCGTCAAATAAAGTGCTACCAATATTATAATGTAAAATATATAGGTTTTATATTATTTTATTTTATTTGACTTGAACATGCTCACCTCCAGGTTCTTTTCCTGTGACTCTGTGGTTTGATTCATTTTGCTTAAGGTGGTCTCTAGTTTGTGCAGATCTTCCTGTAAGCTCTCCTCCAGGCTCTCCTCCATCTGGAGCTGCTTTCCACGGTTTATCTGCTCTTGCATTTCCTTCCTCTTCAGCCGGAGACGCTTCAGTTGTTGCTGCACATTAGGAAAGCACATGAATGTTAGATATAAATATGATTGATTCAGCTTCATTATATCAGGGCTGTGATTCATTCAGTGAGAGTGGTACCTGATAAAGCATCAGCAGTTGTTGAGCTTCTCTGACAGACTCAGAGTCCAAAATCTTGCCGATCTCTGACTGCAGCTCCTGCTGACCCTGTGTCAACTCATCCAGTGTAGTTTTCACCTCCTCTCTGAACTGCACACAGTCGCTCACCGCCAGCACGACCTTCTCTGACTATTACAGCACACACATACAAACATCTATTTTTATTGAAATATTTAAAGGCATCATAACATGGAAAACAGGAGTTTTCTTTTTCAAACAGACGTCTTAAAGGCACAGTAGCACAAAATCCAGTTTGATTCTAAGAGGGCGATTTTTTTTTTTTTTTTGATTAATATTTTTATATTTTTATTTTATTTCTCTCTGTGATTCAAATTTTAGATTGTTTGTTGGTTGTTATTTCTTAGGTTCTTGGTAAAAGCCTAACCAGGCACAAGTGCTGCAAAACACTTTAGAAAAGACTGAATTTAGTGACTGACTAAATCTGGCTGATTTACTTCATCCAAAGCACCTAACAGCTGATTTACGCTGATATTTTCTTATATGGCAGATTATTTTGATCTACGGCTCTTAAAATGAGTATGTATTACCTCAGAAAGAGATGTGAGGAGACCCTTGAAGTCAGTGGAGAGTTTTCTGAGGGCGGATCCCTGCCTCTGGGCTTCACTCTCTGTGCAAACCTCTATCAGAGCGGCCAATCGCGTCCTCAACCAGCTCACATTCCCCTCCTGCAGTTCAGCATCGTTTCTCAGACTCTGCCATTCATGAAGAGACAATTGGTCAACATTTCACACAGCTGTCAAACTTTTCTTTACACTTCCATTTCTTTTCTGTCTTTATTACTCACCTCAATTGTGGATTTGACCTGTCCGAACTTGCTGGGGTCTCCAGCTCTGTTTCGCAGAAGTCTGAGTTGACTTTCCTTTGACGTAACCCAAGCAGAGAGTTCAGAGAACCTGCAAACACAAAAAAAGTAATTATTAATGATTAACAATACAAATTAATTATAGCATTAATATAGTATGAATTAAAATTAATTTATATCATACAGCAGTGATTTTATAAAAATAGACAGTACAATAGTCGTCATGTTTTATTTATACACTTAAATTACATTTATTACAATTAATTAAATAGTGCTTTGTACAATACCATACAGATTGTTGCAAAGCCTTAAAGTCCTAATGTTGTAAATTTCATAAAATACGAAACTGTAAAGCAGCTCTACAGAAGATAAAATTGTTGTTATTCAGCTCAATTTAGTTACATTTTTTTTTCCCAATTCAGTTCAATAACTGTATCAATGTTGCAAAGTTTGGTAACACTTTACTTAAAGCTGCAGTCCGTAACTTTTTGCGCTCTAGCGGTTAATAAACAGAACTGCATGCGTCTTGCGGAAGAACTTTGCGGCCAGAGCTACTTCTCTCTGTTTATGTCTATGGCGAGTCACGCAGGGACTGTGCTCCTCCTGTCTAAAATAGTCCCAATATAAACACTTATTAAAAGTGTACCATAATGATTCAGGGTAAGACAAAAACACAGTTTGGAAAATGGATTCATGTTGTACATTCTCATTATATATTTTTTGTAAATCTTGAACACAAAAAAAGTTACGGACAGCAGCTTTAAAGCCTTTATGTATAATGCATTATAAAGGTATTCATAATGTGTGTTATAATGCATTATATCTACTCATAAATAACTGTAACCAAAGTTAAAATGCATTATAATATTCACAGATCCCTTATCACATCTAAAATTGGTTGTTTGTCGTTTTAATGCATTATAGTTTCTAAAGGTGTATTATAATGTACAGTATTATAACTGAGGCACAATTAATGCATTAAAAATAAGGGCTTTAGGTCAAGTGTTACCCAAAGTTCAATATAACACAGAAACCTAAAATCTCATGATTTTAGTATTTGCTTATTTAAATTATCATTCACATCTTTTTTTTTTTTTTTTTTTTTGCGATTTTCTATTTTATACTTTTTAAAAAATTTTATGTTATTGTTATAATCTATTTGTGGGTCTGTTTTCATTTATTATTTTCAATTATATTGTCACTTGCTTGTTCTTGCATGTAAAGCACTTTGAACTGCATTGATTTATTTGGAAAATTGCTATATAAATAAACTTTGCTATATTACTATATAATTAAACCCCTGAAACTGCAACTAACACCCAGGCAGGACCAGGCCTCTGGTTACCATGGCTACCATGTGATAAGCTCAAAATAATTTGGAAGTTGGCCACATGAAAAAACACAGGCCACAAAAGAGACACATAAAATTCATTAATTTATAGACGAACTGTTCTATAAAATGAACATGCATATCCCCAGGAAGTGTATCTATTATTATTATGTTTTGTATATTGTCTTTTATATTGTATTTTGTTTTAGGCATGCTTTATGATTGAACCACTAAATAATGTAACTTTATTGCTATCATGCTTCCTATCAAATTAATCCTTGTGTGGAGGTTAAAGAGCACCCGCACAGCTCCCCTCGCTTAATTATTCATACAGTATTTCCCCTTTGAGCTAATTTGCTACACGTCCGAGAGTGTCAATGCTGCTAAATTGATAATATTACTGAATATTAATTGTCTTTTAAACCAATTAATAGTATTCAATAGAGAAGACCAAAGGTTCACCTGGTATTAAACTCCTTCCACTTATCAGGGTGCTGCATTAGTTTCTGATGTGTGCCGTCAATGTCCTCTTTGACCTCTGCAAACGCCGTCCTAGAGTTCTCCAAAGTTTGGCGGGCTTGTTCACTCTCTGGAAGCTTCAAGCTAAGTTCCTCCATATGCTGTAACCGCTTCTCACAAAGAGCATGAGGACCCTTTTCCTTAAAAAACATCTACATAAAAATATCCACCATAAGCGTTGCCTATTTCGAAGGACAAAACCAGTACTTATAAAGGGTTTAATGCAGGTCGCTCTCACCCTGTGCTCTTTGATTAACCTCTCGCTGCCCATGCTGGGCAGACTGCGGTTCTCACGGGCCAGTTCAGTCTGACACTCCTGCAGTGATGTCATCAGACGACTCTTCTCCAGTTCCACCTTCAGGTGCAGCAGGTGGTAGGGAATCTCTGTTTGGACATCCTGCAGAAAACATGCATTTTCATGTTGTGGGTCCAATTCAATACAACTTATACAACAACACAACAGTTTTTTCCTTCCAAGTTATAGTTTATAGCCCCATCAGACCACTTAAAAAACCTTATTGGTCCAAATTAAAGCCATTTTGAATGTTTTACAATTTGAAAGAGGGTTAGCATACATTTGAACAAGATAAGCACAACAATAATAATTCTGGGTTAAATATGATCATTGGTTAACCCCTTCAGGTGTGAAAAGCCCATAATAGCAACCATATTATCAATATATAAGCCACCAATCGAAACATTTATTTAAAAGAAAATAACTTTAATATTGAATTAAATAATTATATATAACTGCAACCTATATTTTATTTTATTTATTTACTTTTTTCCTTATTTACTTTTTTTAATGTTTGAATCAGATTCTAATTTGCTACTTATTGCTGTCAGGTTTATTTATTAATTATTATTGATGGATGCCGCTATATTTATTATTAATATTATCATTGTATGTAAATGTTCTGTAACTGTTCCATTTATAAAAAAGATTGAATAAATCAGAGTTCAGTATAGCTGACAGACAGACAGACAGGATGATAGAATGATAGAACGATAGAACGATAGATAGATGCTACAGATATGGTTGGTATCGTAAGGTGAGACTGTGAGAAGATGGAAGCGCTCTCTAACCTTCCACTGTTTGTGCAGTTTCCTGACTGTTTCCTGTAGATTCTGCTGTTCTTGCTCTGGTAGAATATCTGTGAGTTCATCACAGGCTTTGAGAAACGCATTGAGGATTCTCTGATCCAGCTGCCCAAAGAACTCCTGCAGGACATTCAATAGAAACATTATGAAATCATGTCAGCTTTAAAATGTCTCTGCTCATTTCCTTCTAGAGACCAAATGAAGTTCAAACTCTGCTTCGACCTATTTGCCGAGCACTAGAATAGACTGTTGGGTTTGAGTTCTCACGGTGTGCTTTTTCAGAAGGTCCTCTGGGTTTCCTCTCTCGGTCATGGAGCTGCGAGCTATTTTCAGAACCTTCTCCAGCTCCAAACGAGACTCTTCGAATCTCTTCATCAGGCTGCTGTTCGCCTCCACGTGTCTCTTCCATTCTGTGGTTTCTTTTACCATGCCCTTTTTGAGATAAAACGTACAAAACACACATGTAGACACAATTGAAACAATTGTTAGGAAATTAGATCAAATTTATGACTTCTGCCTAATTCACCTGATCCTCAGATTTTCGTTCAAAGTAAAAGGCTGCAATAAAAGAGATCTCAAACTATGCTCAGATTTACCAAACTACCAAAGTTTGCAATCAATAGTCATTCTTGTGTGTAAGACATGATGTTCTTCTTCCACTGGTGCAGTTCCCACCTGTGAAGAGGCCTGAAGCTCGGTGATCCTCCTCTCTAGCAGTGACGTGTCCAGGTGTTTTAGGTTCTTACTGGTGTCCAATGATTTCAGAATGACCTGATGGTTTTTATCAATCACTGACAGACACTTTTTACAGCTCTGCTGATAGGTCACCAGCTCCTGTTAATTGTATAAAAACAAAGAGACAGAATTAATGGCAAATGCATTTTAATACATTAAGTGTTTAAACATCTTAAAGCCTGTCCACACCAATTTGGATGCAAATAAAGGACACAAAGGCACAAAATATCCACAATTTTAGAACCAAAACTATTTAATGGACAATTTTCTTCATTCTCTACAAAATTTGGACTCCTGAATAAATTGTTTGACTTGAGAGTCAATATATTAATTGACTCTCATATATTAATATAATGAATTAGATTTTTATATTTTCCATTTTCATTTTAAAGTAATTTTGTGTTTTTGTATTTTTGTTGTGTTTTTGTCATTTTAATTAGTTTTTTATTGTCTATATTGTTTTTATTTATTTTTATGTCAGTTTTAGTTATTTTAGTACATCAAGCTAAACTAATTGTGAAATGAAAAAGCTAAGTTTTTTAGATTTTATTTTATTTCAGCTAACGTTTATCTTATTTCAAGTAACAAAAATGTTTATTTATGGTTTTAGTTTCAGTTAACTGCTACTTTTCAGTATTAAATGATTTATTCCTTATGTTTAAAATCTTGTAATTAATTTTTTAAGTGCGAACAGGCCTTTAAGGTGGTGCAAACAGTCTCCTAACCCTATAAGTTTGGTGTGACACCACCCTTGAGTGGAACCCATAGTCCTTTAGTCACCTGACACTTCTGCTTGAAGTCTCCTGGAGCCTCAGAGTCCCGGGAGGAAGTGATGCGGCTCGCCTTCTCCAGCGACTGGTAGAACCCAGTAATATGTTTCTCCATCTCCTCTAATGGAGGCAGCATGGCCTGGGAGTCCCTCAGCAGGGGCAGAATTCTCTCTCTTATCTGAATCAAACATTGAGGTATAATGTGAGACGTTGTGATTATGGTCTAATGTGGCAGTTCATGGAGGAAAATACAGGGCAGGCACCTTGCTGAGCTCATCCTTGATGGTTGCCATGGTAGCCAGCATCTGTGCAATCTCCTCCTCTGTGATGTCTTTGGTCAGCTGCTGTGCGTTGCGTGTGGCCGTCTTGTACGCCGCCTCCATGGATGGCACTTTGTGCTTGATGTCCTACGAGAAATGAGTTGATATTTATATATCAATCTTTAGCTCCAATGACACTGCAGCAAACATCATTATTCTTTGTAATACAAGCTGCATAAAATGTATGTATTATGTGCACTACCATTCAAAAGTGTGAGCTAGTAGGATTTTTTTTTTTTTCAAATTCAGCAAGGATTTTCAATTTTAGACTGTTACAAAAAATCTGTTTCAAATAAATGATGTTCTTTTGAACTTTCTATTTATCAGAGAACAGCACAACTGTTTTCAACATTGATAATAATCATAAATGTTTATTGAGCAGCAAATCAGCATATTAGAATGATTTCTGAAGGATTCATGTGACATTGAAAGCTGAAGTAATGATGCTGAAAATTCAGCTTTGCATCACAGATTTAATTATATTAAACTATTTCACAATATTAGTTTTACTGTATTTTTTACTGTATTTTTTATCACTTTAAAGGGGTTTATGCTGTAATTGCCCAATCAGAATCAAGTATTTCAGAGAGCCAGGTAGTAAGCTTTGTGAACTCTGATTACCTCAACGTCTTGTAGATATGTCCGTATGTTCAGAAACGAAACTTGAACTGGAGTGTTCATCCTCTCATTGGCCGTGTCAATAAACGCTTTTAAAGCTTCAATCCCATCGTCATAATCCTTCCTCAGTTTGTCCACTTCATCTGCTCTTGCATACTAAGAAAAATATATATGTCATTAGAATTATTAGTAAACATGAACATCTACATTATTTCTTAAAAGGAAGCAACAGACAGTCAGTGATGACTGTCAGGAAAACTGTCATGAAAAATAGTTTTTGGTGTAAGAAACCATGAACCACTTGAGCATATTAAAAAAATGCTTGACGTGCAGTATAGAATATGAGCCCTTTATGATAAGAAAATGTTAAACGTGACACCACTTGTCTTACATGTTTGACTTTGACAAACAGTTCTCTCCATCTGCCGTTGAGAAGGAGCAACTGCTGTTTGAGTTCTCGGGACACAGTCTCATCGCATGTCTCAATCAGGAAGTTTCCAGCATCATTCATGTCCATGTGTTGCTGAATCCAGTGTGGAAGATTGCGGAAAAACTCCTATAGAAGAATTCACACTGTTTAAATACGCAATAGCTGTTTGACGTTTATCCCAACGCATTTCATCTGAAAGTCACAAACTTTGACAACACACCCGTTTGTCGCTCTCTGACTGGTTGAGCATCTTCTCTGCGTCCTCCAGCCAGGCTTGCAGGCTGGCCACTGTGCTGCTGTACTTCTCCCAGTTGCAGATCACTTCCTCCAGCATGCTGCGGACGCTGCGCACCTCCACTGACAGGTTCTTCCATTGCGCTGTTGCATCGCTCAGGAACTTATTGACCCCTTCTACCTCTTCAGCTGAATGAAAATCACATTATGAATAAAATTTGATCAACAATAAAGTAACTTCTGAATCTGATTTTGAGGTACACAAGAAGTGCAAATCAATCCCTAGAGTCAAGAAGGTGTGCACTTTTGCAGATCAGAGCATCAGCTAATGTAAGTGAACTGCTAGTAGGTGTTATTAGAAGTGAAATCACTGTAATGTGAGGTTAAACACTTGTGCACAGTCAAGCTAGATCAAGCACATTATCTAAAGAGTCACCATGTTACAGAGTACTCTGGTTCCTCTAAACTCACCTCTCTTGATGATTTTACACCCTACAATATGGAAATAGTTAAGCCACATTACTACACCTTACATGGTACCTTCGTATTCAAGTGAATCTGTTTTTGAAACTGTCACAAACATATCCAGGTCATGTTTCTTGCCATTTTCAAAAGAATAAAAATAAGAAATTATATTTTGCATAAATTAAAAATATATTTAAATTGTTTAAATTTAAATTTAAATTTAAAACATTTAACATTATCATAATGCAAAAATAATATTAATAGTAACATTATCATTACTGTAATGCGATATATATATATATATATCCTGTCAAAAAGATCAAAAATAAAAGTTTGTGTTTACATAATATATGTGTGTGTACTGTGTATAATTATTATGTATATATAAATACACACACATGCATGTATATATTTAAGAAAAATGTGTTATATTTATAAATATATATATATAAAAAAAATATTTATACACAGTACACACACATATATTATGTAAACACAAACTTTTATTTTGGATGCGATTAATCGCATCTAACATAAAAGTGTATATATAATATGTGTGTGTGTGTGTATATATATATATATATATATACACACACATATACATATACATATACACACATACACACACACACACACACATATATATATACATATACACACATACACACACATATACACTCACCTAAAAGATTATTAGGAACACCTGTTCAATTTCTCATTAATGCAATTATCTAATCAACCAATCACATGGCAGTTGCTTCAATGCATTTAGGGGTGTGGTCCTGGTCAAGACAATCTCCTGAACTCCAAACTGAATGTCAGAATGGGAAAGAAAGGTGATTTAAGCAATTTTGAGCGTGGCATGGTTGTTGGTGCCAGACGGGCCGGTCTGAGTATTTCACAATCTGCTCAGTTACTGGGATTTTCACGCACAACCATTTCTACAGTTTACAAAGAATGGTGTGAAAAGGGAAAAACATCCAGTATGCGGCAGTCCTGTGGGCGAAAATGCCTTGTTGATGCTAGAGGTCAGAGGAGAATGGGCCGACTGATTCAAGCTGATAGAAGAGCAACTTTGACTGAAATAACCACTCGTTACAACCGAGGTATGCAGCAAAGCATTTGTGAAGCCACAACACGCACAACCTTGAGGCGGATGGGCTACAACAGAAGACCCCACCGGGTACCACTCATCTCCACTACAAATAGGAAAAAGAGGCTACAATTTGCACGAGCTCACCAAAATTGGACAGTTGAAGACTGGAAAAATGTTGCCTGGTCTGATGAGTCTCGATTTCTGTTGAGACATTCAGATGGTAGAGTCAGAATTTGGCGTAAACAGAATGAGAACATGGATCCATCATGCCTTGTTACCACTGTGCAGGCTGGTGGTGGTGGTGTAATGGTGTGGGGGATGTTTTCTTGGCACACTTTAGGCCCCTTAGTGCCAATTGGGCATCGTTTAAATGCCACGGCCTACCTGAGCATTGTTTCTGACCATGTCCATCCCTTTATGACCACCATGTACCCATCCTCTGATGGCTACTTCCAGCAGGATAATGCACCATGTCACAAAGCTCGAATCATTTCAAATTGGTTTCTTGAACATGACAATGAGTTCACTGTACTAAAATGGCCCCCACAGTCACCAGATCTCAACCCAATAGAGCATCTTTGGGATGTGGTGGAACGGGAGCTTCGTGCCCTGGATGTGCATCCCACAAATCTCCATCAACTGCAAGATGCTATCCTATCAATATGGGCCAACATTTCTAAAGAATGCTTTCAGCACCTTGTTGAATCAATGCCACGCAGAATTAAGGCAGTTCTGAAGGCGAAAGGGGGTCAAACACAGTATTAGTATGGTGTTCCTAATAATCCTTTAGATGAGTGTATATATATATATATATATATATATGTATGTGTGTGTGTGTGTGTGTGTGTGTGTGTGTGTGTATATATATATATATATATACACACACAGTAGTGGCCAAAACTGATGTCCAACCTAGGAAAATTGACATCTTCTTCCTTTATTCAAGAATTATTAAAAGTTTGTTAAAGATTTTGTAATTGCTATTGCGTAGTTGTGCTTGCAGTCAATGTTTTATTTGTGATAGCGCAATTAAACATGCCAAAATGTGCAGACATCATTTTTGGCTAGGCTATCAAATTATGAAAACATTCAAAAATAAGAGATAACCATCAAAATATTAATAACTGTTCTGATTCTGTTGGAGTCAGTGTATGTTTTTTTCCTGTGAGCTTTTTGTTTTTCTATGCATTTTTTTGTATAATAAAATAAAACTTGTAGCTGTAGTTTGCCCTTTTTTGCCCAAAATATTTTTGTTATATAAATACCTTAACCAAGTTTAGTGCTTTGTTCTTCCCTCATATTTAAAGGATATATAAAGATATTAAAATATATTTCCCTCATATTTTGATGGTTTAATAAAATATGTAGGATCATTAAAAACAAATATCCCCTCTGCACATCCCTTTGGCCACTACTGTATATACACACACACCATATAAAGTTCAAAAGTTTGGGATCAGTGAGATTTTTTTATGTTTAAAATAAGTCTCTTATGCTTATGCTGAAAATAATGTGACATCGCAAGAAAACTGTAACGGGTCTAAAAAATAGGCTTCGTTTTCATTATGCAAAATATTATTTTAACGTTTTTTTTCTCTTGATTTTGCAGTGAAATATGACTTGAACATTCATTTGTGGCAAATGAGAGTCAAGGGTAATTTTGAGTGAGAAATAATTATTAGTCCAGAGCACTTGTTCCACCACTGTAATGATGGTTTCAAGGACGCTTGACAGAATGAGGCTGCCTGATCACAAAGCAAGAGGCTCATTTTTGCTGCCAGAGTTCAGAATTGCTGCCAGGGAATGATTATAAAAAGCTGCATGAATCTCCAGCCTCAGGGGAAAATTTATGAAAGTGAGATGCGTCTTACCTGAAGTCCCAGATTTCAAGAAGGTGTCTGCAGCTTGTTTCAGAGTCCGAAATGTGGTTTCATATTGCTCAAAGAACTTGTGGCCTTCAATGAACGCCTGTGTGTAAATGAGGACATGTGATATGTCAGCTGAATCTTTTTTTATAAAGCAGATTTAAAAGAGTTTATTAAGTACGCTGGAGGACGTACAATATAATTTTGTAGAAGAAGCTCCACTGAGTCCCGTCGGCCGTATTTAATGATCCACGATTTGAGCTTTGACTCCGCCAGCATAAGAAAAGCCATGAGACGATACTTCATCTCCCAGAATTCCAATTTAATCAGATGGACGTGAGATGATGTGGACACAAAATTAAACCTGTGAAAACATGAAATAGCAGTAAATATAGCAGTAATCGATGGGATTTAAGACCTTAGTTCCCGTACTTATATTTAAGTACGGGAAACTCTTTATATTTAAACTCATGAACAACATGAAACAAAAAAATAATTTATTAATAAATGTTGCCGGTCTTATTGTGCATCATTTATTATTAGTTTGTTATCCTTAAAATGTGATAACATTCTTCATCTCTGAAAATACTTTAATTTATGTGAATGTAACCAATTGTGAGCACATTGCTATGTGGTTACTAGGGGTGCTATGTGGTTGCTAGGGCATTGCTATGTGGTTGCAGAGTTCTACATGTTCTGAGTGGTTATGAGCACATTGCTATGTGGTTTAGGAGTACTATGTGGTTGCTAGGGCGTTGCTATGACTGCAGAGTTGTTCCACATTTCTGAGTGGTTGTGAGCACAGTGTTACGTGGTTACTAGGGGTACTATGTGGTTGCTAGGGCATTGCTATGACTGCAGAGTTGTTCCACATGTTCTGAGTGGCTGTTTGCACATTGCTATGTGGTTACTAGGGGTACTATGTGGTTGCTGGGGCATTGCTATGTGATTGCAGAGTTGCTCCACATGTTGAGTGGTAAGTTGTTCCACGTGTTTGGAGTGGTTGTGGGCACAGTGCTATGTGGTTACTAGGGGTAATATGTGGTTGCTAGGGCATTGCTATGTGGCTGCAGAGTTGTTCCAAATGTTCTGAGTGGTTGTGAGCACATTGCTTTGTGGTTACTAGGGGTAATATGTGGTTGCTAGGGCGTTGCTATGTGGATGCAGAGTTGTTCCACATGTTCTAAGTGGTTGTGAGCACATTGCTTTGTGGTTACTAGGGGTAATATGTGGTTGCTAGGGCGTTGCTATGTGGATGCAGAGTTGTTCCACATGTTCTGAGTGGTTGTGAGCACATTGCTATGTGGTTACTAAGGGTAATATGTGGTTACTAGGGGCAGGGCTTGACGTTTACTTTTTTCCCAAGGAGCATCTGTGCTCCTAAGTTGAAAAATTTAGGAGCGCGTTTAGAAACTTTAGGGGAGCAATGAAAAATGATGTGTTTTTCCTTAATAAAGGGACACAATGAAAAATGTACATGCAAAATCATTTTATTTTTTAGAATACAAATCAGACACTAGGTTTTTAACTATTTCTGTTTTATATATATATATATATAAATATAATAAGTTTGTAATACATTTTTTATATTTTATTTTATGTCAGTTAACATTTATTTATTTCAAGTAATGAAAAAAATATTTTATGGTTTTAGTTTTTGTTAACTATAACATATTACAATATAATATTTTTAGGCAGTATCGCGATTTATGTTTTTCCATCCCCAAAATATAAGACTCCTTAAATGATCATTAAGACACTTGTTATACCATTTAAGGTATTGAAGACTTTTTATGAGCTTACATTTAAGAAAACTGATCCGATTTTTTATTTGCACACATGCTCCAAAAAAACATTTCACAGTTCGCACACATCTATTTTTAGTCGCAAATGCGAGTGAAATGCTCGCACTGTCGAGCCCTATGTGGTTGCTAGGACGTTGCTATGTGGTTGCAGAGTTGTTCCACATGCTCTGAAGGGTGTGAGCACATTGCTATGTGGTTGCTAGGGGCATTCTAGGTAGTTTCTAGGTTGTTCTGAGTGGTTGCTAGGTGGCCCAAGTCAAAGTCTATTTGATGTTCTGGGCTCTAAAAATGGCTAAGTTCCCTCTTTCATTATAAGTTTATGAGATTGTTTTGTCTGTTTGTCATCCATTCAGTTTAATACTCAAATCCCAATGAAAGTCTCACACTTTCACTCAAAAAATATATTGCATAATGGATATTAAATGCATTGCAAATGCTGTTTCATGTTGCCTATAAACAGTGAAACCTAAGGTCATCAGAGTTGACCTTTCCGCCATGTCCTGAAGCTGCTCTGGTGGAACCGGGACGCCGTTTACTGATCGGTCTCTGTGAATCTGTTGAAATGTCTGTCTTTGCCCCTCCAAATTCTTCATCACCTCCTGTACAGAAAGCACACCATTTCTACTTTTAGGAGCACAGTGATCGGAGCAAGTCCCTCAAGAAAGAAGAATAAGTTCTTGCACCTACCTTGTGCTGTTCCAGTTTTCTGTGGATGATGTTGGCCGTCTCTTCGTGGGCCTGTTGAATCGGTACGTCCTCTCTCAGGGAAAGTTCTGCCCGATGCAGCCAGGCTCCAATCACTCCCAGAGGGCCCGGCAAAGACTTGTCCAGATGGATGTGCCAGTCTAAGAGCTGGACAAACCACAAAAATGCATCGCAAATATCAAAAGGAGAGATCTGTTTTTTAATGCTGCTCACTGTTTGCGAGGACCCTTCAAGCTGTCAAGTGTCTGGCCAGATTGCTGTTTCCACTCTATGGACTTCTCTGTTCCTTTAAACAAAACGGTCTCTGTGTGTCTGTCCTCTTTCCTCAGTAATGAACCCCGTATCCATGATCTACGCTCCAATTCAGACTTCATTACAGCTAATGACAACTAGACAAGTGCACCCTCATTTATTCTCACAGCAGCAAGAAAAACTATTTTTCAGACATAATCAACTTAATAGTGAATTTATGTACAAAAAAATATAACAGTTAATATTTACAATCTCTAGCTTACGTTAAAGCATTCATTTGCCTTTAGAAATTAACTGAGTTCTATAAAAATATTAACAAACATTTAAAAGACTATGTAAGAATGAACTAAAACTAATTAAATCACACATTTTTCTGTAATTTAATCACGATTAATATTATATAATATTTAAAGTTTTTAATATAATTTTTATGTTGTAATACTTTCACATTGAATCTCCAAAATAATGTAGAAATAACATAAAGACAGTATATTTTAAATATTTGTAATAATGGCATGTTTACTAAGCACTATGAATGAAGGCCAGTATCACTGATACCAATACTGATGTCTCCATTAAATGGATTTTTCTCAGTTTTAGGCATTAATTATAGCCATTGAACATTACAGTATACAAACCCGATTCCAAAAAAGTTGGGACACTGTACAAATTGTGAATAAAAACAGAATGCAATGATGTGGAAGTTTCAAATTTCAATATTTTATTCAGAATACAACATAGATGACATATCAAATGTTTAAACTGAGAAAATGTATCATTTTAAGGGAAAAAATAAGTTGATTTTAAATTTCATGGCATCAACACATCTCAAAAAAGTTGGGACAAGGCCATGTTTACCACTGTGTGGCATCCCCTCTTCTTTTTATAACAGTCTGCAAACGTCTGGGGACTGAGGAGACAAGTTGCTCAAGTTTAGGAATAGGAATGTTGTCCCATTCTTGTCTAATACAGGCTTCTAGTTGCTCAACTGTCTTAGGTCTTCTTTGTCGCATCTTCCTCTTTATGATGCGCCAAATGTTTTCTATGGGTGAAAGATCTGGACTGCAGGCTGGCCATTTCAGTACCCGGATCCTTCTTCTACGCAGCCATGATGTTGTAATTGATGCAGTATGTGGTCTGGCATTGTCATGTTGGAAAATGCAAGGTCTTCCCTGAAAGAGACGACGTCTGGATGGGAGCATATGTTGTTCTAGAACTTGGATATACCTTTCAGCATTGATGGTGCCTTTCCAGATGTGTAAGCTGCCCATGCCACACGCACTCATGCAACCCCATACCATCAGAGATGCAGGCTTCTGAACTGAGCGCTGATAACAACTTGGGTTGTCCTTGTCCTTTTTAGTCCGGATGACATGGTGTCCCAGTTTTCCAAAAAGAACTTCAAATTTTGATTCGTCTGACCACAGAACAGTTTTCCACTTTGCCACAGTCCATTTTAAATGAGCCTTATCCCAGAGAAAACGCCTGCGCTTCTGGATCATGTTTACATATGGCTTCTTTTTTGACCTATAGAGTTTTAGCCGGCAACGGCGAATGGCACGGTGGATTGTGTTCACCGACAATGTTTTCTGGAAGTATTCCTGAGCCCATGTTGTGATTTTCCATTACAGTAGCATTCCTGTATGTGATGCAGTGCCATCTAAGGGCCCGAAGATCACGGGCATCCAGTATGGTTTTCCGGCCTTGACCCTTACGCACAGAGATTGTTCCAGATTCTCTGAATCTTTGGATGATATTATGCACTGTAGATGATGATAACTTCAAACTTTTTGCAATTTTTCCCTGAGAAACTCCTTTCTGATATTGCTCCACTATTTTTCGCTGCAGCATTGGGGGAATTGGTGATCCTCTGCCCATCTTGACTTCTGAGAGACACTGCCACTCTGAGAGGCTCTTTTTATACCCAATCATGTTGCCAATTGACCTAATAAGTTGCAAATTGGTCCTCCAGCTGTTCCTTATATGTACATTTAACTTTTCCGGCCTCTTATTGCTACCTGTCCCAACTTTTTTGGAATGTGTAGCTCTCATGTTCCCTTTCAGTCGGTCACGTTCGACGTACGTCGGACGTCACAGACGAACTGGGATCACTTCTGGGAGCCCCTATCAGCTTCGAGTGTATAGAGAACGGGCCAATGGCCATTGGCGTGCGAGATTTGCATCTCGCGCTCCGCCCCGCATCGCGGGTATAAAGCGGAAGCGGATGCCGCGCACATTTGTTTTTCACTGAGGAGCCGAACGGCGTTGAAGAGCATAAGACTGTTCCTGCCTATCAAGCAGAGAGAGAGAAAGAGAACGAGAGAGAGAGATTGTTCGAAGGTGCTGGTGAGAAGGCACACTACAGCGCGACCGCATGCACTTCCTGGTTCGGAAAAACTGCTGTTTCCACAGCATTTCCTGTTGGTTCGGTGTCGCCGTTCCATACAGTGAGAGCAGACACAGGCTGCACTATCCCCTGTGATTCTGCCGCGGTTGTCCCTGGGTGCCAGTTGTTCTATTCCCTGACTGGGGGGGACCCTCGGATCGGATGCGCTGGCCCTGGGGCCTACGCAAATATGCGTTTCCCCCAGTGAGCCTTCTTGCGCAGACACTGTGCAAGGTCAGGGAGGACAAGGAGCAGGTCTTGTTAGTTGCGCCGTACTGGCCCAACCGGACCTGGTTCCCGGAACTAGTGCTCCTCGCGACAGCACCTCCTTGACCCATTCCTCTGAGGAAGGACCTCCTGACTCAGAGACGGGGCACCCTATGGCACCCGCGTCCGGACCTCTGGAAACTCCATGTCTGGTCCCTGGACGGGACGCGGAGGTTCTAGGTGGCCTATCACAGACTGTGGTGGACACCATCACTTCCGCCAGAGCCCCCTCTACGAGGCGCCTCTATGCGTTGAAGTGGAACCTGTTCGTTGAGTGGTGTTCTTCTCGACGAGAAGACCCCCGAAGATGTTCGATCAGTTCTGTGCTTTCCTTCCTGCAAGAAGGGTTGGAGCGAAGGCTGTCTCCCTCCACCCTCAAAGTGTATGTTGCCGCTATCGCCGCAAATCACGACACGGTTGATGGTAAGTCCTTAGGGAAGCACGATCTGGTCGTCAGGTTCCTGAGGGGGGCGAGGAGATTAAATCCGCCTCGCCCTCACTCTCTACCCTCTTGGGACTTATCTCTGGTGCTAACCGCACTGCAGAGGGCTCCCTTTGAACCTTTGCAGTCAGTGGAGTTAAAAATCCTGTCTTGGAAGACAGCACTCCTGACTGCATTGGCTTCCATCAAGAGGGTAGGGGACCTGCAGGCATTTTCGGTCGACGAATCGTGCCTGGAATTCGGGGCGGGTAACTCTCATGTAATCCTGAGACCCCGGCCCGGATATGTGCCCAAGGTTCCCACCACTCCCTTTCGAGACCAGGTGGTGAACCTGCAAGCGCTGCCTTCGGATAGAAAGAGAACGAGAGAGAGAGATTGTTCGAAGGTGCTGGTGAGAAGGCACACTACAGCGCGACCGCATGCACTTCCTGGTTCGGAAAAACTGCTGTTTCCACAGCATTTCCTGTTGGTTCGGTGTCGGCGTTCCATACAGTGAGAGCAGACACAGGCTGCACTATCCCCTGTGATTCTGCCGCGGTTGTCCCTGGGTACCAGTTGTTCTATTCCCTGACCGGGGGGACCCTCGGATCGGATGCGAAGACAGTACTCCTGACTGCATTGGCTTCCATCAAGAGGGTAGGGGACCTGCAGGCATTTTCGGTCGACGAATCGTGCCTGGAATTCGGGGCGGGTAACTCTCATGTAATCCTGAGACCCCGGCCCGGATATGTGCCCAAGGTTCCCACCACTCCCTTTCGAGACCAGGTGGTGAACCTGCAAGCGCTGCCTTCGGAGGAGGCAGACCCAGCCCTGGCTTTTCTCTGTCCCGTTCGCGCTCTGCGGACTTACGTGGACAGAACGCAAAGCTTCAGGACCTCAGAACAGCTCTTCATCTGTTACTGAGGCCAGCAGAAGGGAAATGCTGTCTCCAAACAGAGGATGGCTCACTGGATAGTGGATGCCATCGCCTTGGCGTATGAAACCCAAGGCGTGCCTTGCCCGCTCGGGTTGAAGGCCCACTCCACGAGGAGTGTGGCCTCTTCCTGGGCGCTGGCACGTGGCGCCTCGCTGACAGATATATGTAGAGCTGTGGGCTGGGCGACACCGAACACGTTCGCTAGATTCTATAGCCTCCGTGTAGAGCCGGTTTCTTCCCGTGTGCTCGCTCCAAATAGCCAGTAACACCGAAGTGCCCGTTCTAGTGTCGGCTCGCTGCGCCATTCCCATCCTCATGGACCGGATACGTGCGCTGATATGCTCCAGTAGAGTTCCCCAGAATGGCGAACCCTGTTGAGTCCTCCGCAACCCGCGGCAGTCAGACGTGGCGGAGCGTCCGACGCCAGGTCTAACACTCGTATGTATTGGTGGAACTTGTGTTAGGCTGGGGTTCCATATGTTGTTCCATATGTTGCTCCCTACGGCGAGCCCGTGTCTTTCCCTTGGCAGAGCTCGCTCTGCCGTCTCTGTGCGGTGTAGTCTCCCGCCTGCATTGGCTGGGGCCACCCCTGGGACTTCCGTATGTTGTACTGCCCACGGCCAGTCCATACGTGTATATTCCATGATACCTCCCTACGGGTAGGATGTGGCTTCCGCAGCGGCCCCCCCGGGGCACGCTTTCCCAGCGTTATCCAATACTCTGCTGAGTGGGTCTTGCGGAACAGCAGCAGTGACTCTCCCTGCGTGAGTTCCCCGCCCCGAACAGACGGGGGTCTCAGGGGCTTTCGCTGGCCGCTGGAAGTGGTAGTAACTGTGGCGTTTTCCATAGGGATCCCAATCCTGAAAGGGAACGTCTCGGTTACGTATGTAACCCTCGTTCCCTGAAGGAGGGAACGGAGACGTACGTCCCGTCGCCACAGTTGCTGTACCATCACTGCACGGCCGTGTCACTAGTTCGGCTCCTCAGTGAAAAACAAATGTGCGCGGCATCCGCTTCCGCTTTATATCCGCGATGCGGGGCGGAGCGCAAGATGCAAATCTCGCACGCCAATGGCCATTGGCCCGTTCTCTATACACTCGAAGCTGATAGGGGCTCCCAGAAGTGATCCCAATCCGTCGGTGACGTCCGACGTACGTCTCCGTTCCCTCCTTCAGGGAACGAGGGTTACATACGTAACCGAGACGAAATCCAAAGTGAGCCAATATTTGGCATGACATTTCAAAATGTCTCACTTTCAACATTTGATATGTTATCTATATTCTATTGTGAATAAAATATAAGTTTATGTGATTTGTTAATTATTGCATTCCTTTTTTATTCACAATTTGTACAGTGTCCCAACTTTTTTGGAATCGGGTTTGTAATTGAAAGCTATAATTTCTAACATTTAATATGTTTTTTAAAAATATAACAACTTTTAATTTAAGTGAACTTAAAACATATCTTCACATAAACCTATTGTAATAAATGTCACATTTAGCTGTTCCTTTAATGGCTCCTTTCCACCGAGCGGTACGGTTCAGTACAGTTCAGTATGGTACGCAATTTTTGCAGTTTCCATTGTCAGAAGTTGTGAATGGTGCCCTAATTCCAAACCATACCATACCATTTTTTTGGCACCCTTCCATTGGGATACCTAGCACAGTAGTTCGGTACTAAAGGGTGCTAGACTCACTGCAGAACGTTGATTGGTTGACAGAGAATTGTCACTTGCGCGTGCTTTTTTTCGGCTGTGTTTTTCCTTGCAGCCTGCAGCCTTGGCTCAAACAAAGCGTGTCTTCTTCTTGTGACAACAGCCACATGCAGTTAAGCAAGAACAAGATCTGCTGTATGTCGTCCACTGTTGTTTACTGTGTCGCTTTCTTCTTCGCGCGAGAATGCCGTTGATCGCTACACCACGCCTATCATAAGGGTACTGTTGGCGGTGGAAACACAAGCCGGATCAGGATTTACGGTCCGAAATCGTACTGTACTGTACTGAACCGCACCGCACCGCACCGCTCGGTGGAAACGAGCCATATTATATCAGGGTTCAACGTTTTTTTCCAGGCAGGACGGTTCAGATTTTTACTTGCCCTGCTAAAATCAGAGAGAGACGCATCACAGACAGCGTGCCAGTACAGATTTGAGTTCATCTTATCACGCTTGAATGGTTTAAAAGCACTTGAACGAAAGATAGCATGATCATATACTGTAGCGCAGCCAAAGGATGACAGAAAAAAACAAATGCTGCGTTAATTACGTTAAATATTTTGTTAACGTTGTGTTAACGTATCAATTTTAACAGCCCCAGTAAGAATATAACATATTTACCCATTATATAAATATATTCACTTTTAAATATTTATTTTAGCGAAGGCTGTGATTTTATATTATTAGTGATATTTAAGTGATTCTTGAGATATTTAAGATATTTTTTTTCTTGAGATGAAATGTGTGCTAATTTTCTCTTCATCATAGCCATCAACAAAAGCATTTGTGTATACACATATTTAAACATACCTAATCATTTTAAATGATTAGTTATATGCCACATGCAACAACCAAAGCCATTCAGTATCATAGAAAAAACCTGAGATAATAAGAGCTGAGGTGCAGTGATGGGGAAATTGTAAGTGAATCAGTCTGTTCCTCACATAAAGCTAGTGTACAACTTCTGACTACTTTTATGGGTCTTTTTCTGTCATTTTTGGTGTATTTTGGTTTCTGTCCCGATTCATTTTCATTGTATAACAAGTGGCACGAACATAATGCTAAACACCTCCTTTTGCATTCCACTGAAAAAAGAAACAACCAGAGTTGAGTAAATGATGACAGAATTAAAATTTTTGGGCAAACAAACTCTTTAATTACATTTGGCGAAGCACGTACCCTGACAGACACATGATCCCATGACTGTTTGACCACAGCCTGATCCACTGACAGTTTGCCGTCCCCGTGTACCGGCTGCAGGAGAGACTCAATCTGTTTCTTTCTCATCTCGTACTGCACACGGAAGCTCTTAAAGGCCTACAGCCAAAAAAAGAAGGATGGTGCAGCACTAAATTCATCTGAACTTACAGCAAACTCACAAATGCAAAGAGTTAAGCCAATCATTATAGAGCTTATTTACATATAGAGGTTCTAAACGCAGCAAAAACAGCCTGTTCAATTCTAAAGATTGTGGATGGAAAATTGTCAGTTTTACCTGATATTTGTCGGTGAGACTCTCTTCAGATCCCTGTGCTCGCAGAATATCTCTTTCAAGCTGATCCAGCCAGATCTTCACCTCCCTTAGCACCTTGCGTTCCTCTCTCTGTGCACATCAGACAGAAAGAAACAACGATTTATCACTCGTTTAGCAGGTATTCAGCAAGAAACCCCACAGCAAGTAACACAGCAGTGTGCATTCCAAAGAAGAGTGAAGATCTTCAACTATTTTGTATTTTGTTACACACAATACAGAGCTATTATGACCCTATTTATTAATAACCACATACCTCAAGCATTAGCTCAATATCTTGTGGATCATACTGTCCAGGAGAGCAAAGGCACATCAAGAGATGCAAACACAACATAGTCAAGACATTAGCAAGATAAAAGCCAGAGAAAGAGAGGAAACAAGCAGAGAGCATCAACCGCAGAAAGGCCATTCTCAGGAAACGCTGACATTAGTGTGTTACATGGTATTTGGTCATTTAATTCTGTTTAGTGTTATATTATACTTGTTCATGTAAGATTATATAGAAACTCTTTTAATTAAAAATAATAATAATTTGTTTTAATTTGATTAAAATTAATTCAGTCCAATATAGTTATTTCTTCCTATAAAAATAATATTTTGATCGAATAATATTTTGAAGAAGTGACATATCTGGGAGACCGTCTGGGATCCGTGATCCTGTTTCACGCGCCTCAATCCATGCAGAGCTTTTCAGAAAGTCAGCGCACACCATTAATCTATTTCAGAGTGACAGTATGAGATTAATACAATGTTTCTGCTCACTCTATTGTGACTTAATGCAGATATTATATATAATAACGCATAAATGTATTATGAGACCGAATGCAGAAGTTTAAGGTCACTGTAAGGTGGGAATTATTATCACGCAACATTGACTGTTGGATCGACAGAGAATCGTCTTTCTACGAGTCATTAAGAAATTATGGTTTTATTCTATCTAAAGAAATATGAGGTAAACGTGTGAATACATACAGTGGGGAGAACAAGTATTTGATACACTGCCGATTTTGCAGGTTTTCCTACTTACAAAGCATGTAGAGGTCTGTAATTTTTATCATAGGTACTCTTCAACTGTGAGAGACGGAATTTAAAACAAAAATCCAGAAAATCACATTGTATGATTTTTAAATAATTAATTTGCATTTTATTGCATGACATAAGTATTTGATCACCTACCAACCAGTAAGAATTCCGGCTCTCACAGACCTGTTAGTTTTTCTTTAAGAAGCCCTCCTTTTCTCCACTCATTACCTGTATTAACTTTAATAAATTAATTTACCTGTATAAAAGACACCTGTCCACACACTCAATCAAACAGACTCCAACCTCTCCACAATGGCTAAGACCAGAGAGCTGTGTAAGGACATCAGGGATAAAATTGTAGACCTGCACAAGGCTGGGATGGGCTACAGGACAATAGGCAAGCAGCTTGGTGAGAAGGCAACAACTGTTGGCGCAATTATTAGAAAATGGAAGAAGTTCAAGATGACGGTCAATCTCCCTCGGTCTGGGGCACCATGCAAGATCTCACCTCGTGGGGCATCAATGATCATGAGGAAGGTGAGGGATCAGCTCAGAACTACACGGCAGGACCTGGTCAATGACCTGAAGAGAGCTGGGACCACAGTCTCAAAGAAAACCATTAGTAACACACTACGCCGTCATGGATTAAAATCCTGCAGCGCACGCAAGGTCACCCTGCTCAAGCCAGCGCATGTCCATGCCCGTCTGAAGTTTGCCAGTGACCATCTGGATGATCCAGAGGAGGAATGGGAGAAGGTCATGTGGTCTGATGAGACAAAAATAGAGCTTTTTGGTCTAAACTCCACTCGCCGTGTTTGGAGGAAGAAGAAGGATGAGTACAACCCCAAGAACACCATCCCAACCGTGAAGCATGGAGGTGGAAACATCATTCTTTGGGGATGCTTTTCTCCAAAGGGGACAGGACGACTGCACCGTATTGAGGGGAGGATGGATGGGGCCATGTATCGTGAGATCTTGGCCAACAACCTCCTTCCCTCAGTAAGAGCATTGAAGATGGGTCGTGGCTGGGTCTTCCAGCATGACAACGACCCAAAACACACAGCCAGGGCAACTAAGGAGTGGCTCCGTAAGAAGCATCTCAAGGTCCTGGAGTGGCCTAGCCAGTCTCCAGACCTGAACCCAATAGAAAATCTTTGGAGGGAGCTGAAAGTCCGTATTGCCCAGCGACAGCCCCGAAACCTGAAGGATCTGGAGAAGGTCTGTATGGAGGAGTGGGCCAAAATCCCTGCTGCAGTGTGTGCAAACCTGGTCAAGAACTACAGGAAACGTATGATCTCTGTAATTGCAAACAAAGGTTTCTGTACCAAATACTAAGTTCTGCTTTTCTGATGTATCAAATACTCATGTCATGCAATAAAATGCAAATTAATTACTTAAAAATCATACAATGTGATTTTCTGGATTTTTGTTTTAGATTCCGTCTCTCACAGTTGAAGTGTACCTATGATAAAAATTACAGACTTCTACATGCTTTGTAAGTGGGCAAACCTGCAAAATCAGCAGTGTATCAAATACTTGTTCTCCCCACTGTATTTCTCCAAATGTGTGCACTTTTGGACTAAAAGTTTGTAGCCTATGTTGTGTACGAAGCACTGTAATCAAAAATAAATGGGAGCAAACGCGATTGAATATGTACAGGTTTGTGTCTCTTTATTCTATTCAAAATATCAATACCGATTGATTTTGCATTCCTATCAGAAATTAAGAATTATTAGTGTCTAATCTATCTAATCTATTTAATACTTCAAAGCTCAAGGTTAAATCATACACATATACATACACAACAGTTCTTTCTGGTTCTCAAATCTGATTGGCTGAGAGCCGTGCGATATTCTCCCAGTAACAGCACTCTAACCGTTTCACAGTTTGTATCACTCCGCTTGCAACATTTCTCGCAGAGTGTCATGGCGGACGAGCAAACCTCCATAATTTTACAAATGCTACTGTTATTGTGTCGCAGAATGTAGTTTTGAGAGTTTTTTAGGCGATAATGTAGTTATTTAGACCTCAAATATGTGACTCATATATAAACATAGTGCCTGTTTTACAATTTGTTTAAAAGCTTTCGCAGATGCGAACTCCAGGCCGCTTCAGTTTCATCTCAGCCAGTCATTCGAGCTACTCATGTGATATTGCTCATATATTTGTGTATATATATATATATATATATATATATATATATATATATAAAATTTCAGTATTTTACAGAAAAAGCACCAGAATACTGAAAGTAAAAGATGGTGCTAAGGCCATTATTAGACTTTTTTGCACTGAACTTTGATTAAATCAACCCTTACAATTTTGTAAGAGGGTTAGCAAAAAGCATGTTATGAGAGGCATATCATTATTAATTTTATTCCTAGTTATAATGTGTGATTAATAACCTTTACAGAAAATGAATTTTCTAATGAATTTTCCATGTTTTCCGCATGTGATCACGTGGATTTCACATGGGAACTGATCCAAAATCATGTCTCCCATGAGCAAAGTATGTGTTTCACATGTGACCACATGTGTTTTTGCACATGTGAAATTCATGTGGTTTTTCTGTAGGGGAAGGCACATCGTAATGTGATTTTTTTCACATGCAAAGTTATACTACTGGAATTTTCTCAATTATCTATTTAAATTTATTAGCATTTAAACTCTTTCAATATAATAACTTTGTGGTAGGGTTGTAATTATGTATCCTGTATTGTAATAGCACATATGGCATCATTTCTTGAGAATGTCCCATACACTAAATGAACCTCATGCAGGTGAGACGAAATCGGCTCTTACCTGTAGAGCTGGGATAGAGAGAGCGAATGTAGGAATGGAACGAACCAGCTACAAATGCGCACGGGTGAGTGACACAGACAGAGAGACAGAGTGAGCACACTGAGCAATGCATTATGGGTGTGATGCTAGAGTAAAATACTCCTTGAATGGATTCCACATTGTGATGGACAGTAAATGGTTAGTAACTAATGAGCAAGCACTATAGCAGTGACTGCATTAAATAACAACAGCAAGCGGCTAGAGTATTTTTAGCTCGTACATGTGCATAAGCACTAAATCGTACCTCCTCTTGCTGTCCATCTGTTTCGGACTGGTGGGGATCTGGGTAGTGCTTCAGGAACTGAGCTACATATGTCATTATGGATTTCTCATCAGGTTTGTCCACATCCACATCTGCAAGAAAAACAAACACAAAGTTAGAGGTTCGAACCCCTCAAGGGGAAATGGTTGCGGTATTACCATTGTGATAATCATCTATCCATGCATGCACCTAGTTTCAGTTTTACTGTGCTTTACTAACACATCAAATGTAAATTTATAATGTAGATTGGTATTGTTAGAGGATTTGCAGCTTGCCAAAACCAAAAATAGTGCCAATGTACATAAGTTGATGAAAAAATATCAAAAGACAAAATATATACATTACCATTCAAAAGATTGGGGTCAGTAAGATTTGGGGATTTTAAATTATTTTATTCACTAAGGATGTATTAAATTGATCAAAAGTGACAGTAAAGACATTTATAATGTTACAAAAGATTTCTATTTCAAATAGATGCTGTTCTTTTGAAATTTCTACAGTATTCATCAAAGAATTCTGAAAAAACATGACAGTTAGAATGATTTCTGAAGGATCATTTGACACTGAAGAGTAATGATGCTGAAAATTCAGCTTTGCATCACAGGAAAAAAAAACATTTTAAAATCAGGGCTGTCAAATGATTAATCTCGATTAAATCGCATCCAAAATAAAAGTTTCTGTTTACATAATAAGTGTGTGTACTGTGTATAAATATTATGTATATCTGAATACACACACATACATGTACATATTTAAGAAATATTTGCATGTATATACTGTATATATATATTTATATCATTTATATTATATAGAAATATAAATATTTTATATATAAATGTTTAAAAACATGAACTGGCTCTTTTTATTTTTTTATACTGTTGTCTGAGGTCAACTTATGACGTTTGCGTGGTTTTTACATTCAAAAACATCATAATGAATAAGTAATAGGCTATTTTCTACCCTGGTTTTGAGCCTCTTTCATGGAACGCTCGGTTTTTATGGGCGTGCCGCAACTGAAGACTTGGAAGTAAACACCCACTGCTATGATTGGATAAGCTTTGCATATTACAATGAGCTTCGGCTCCCCCGTGAGTACACGTGAGGAATTGTTTTGAAAGCGTGTGGGAAAACGGCAACCGGAATGATTCGCCCACAAGGCTCGCAAAATGTCTTTATCAAACAAACACAATGATTTATCTCTCATCCACCCGCAATTAATTGGAATGTTATTTTTTTATTACTTGGCCCGCCCGATCGGTGGATATAACCGCGAACCGTGCATCACTAACACACACACGCACGCACAAGCCTCACTGCAGAGTCAGACAAATCAGTTTTTCCTTCAAATATCAAGTCAAGAGAGCGAACAACGCACATCAAGAAAGGAATGTTATTTCACTATTTAAGATAGCCCGTCGGCAGGCCGGTGATACGTTTTGGTAGCCCGTCTGGAAAACACATAGCCCCGGGACGTTGGGCTTTGCGAGCCCTGGCCCATAACGTTTCATGTCCTATTCATTAAAAATAAAGTTCATCCATGCATTCATAATATTGGAATCCGAATTAAGCTTATGCAGCATGTTTATTGCTTGGAAGTTCGATCCGGTTTGGCTCCACGTAGGCCTGTTATTTATCTAACATGCCAGGCACGAATCGGTGGGCGGGGCTACAGAATCAGGCGTTCGTCTTCTTCGGTTAAGGCGGCGTTTCACTGCTCTCTGACGTCACGGGGACGCACATTCGCAGATCGATCGTTTGCTGAGCCAGCTGTCAATAAAAGCTTTTCTTTGACTAACAAGGAAGTTTTCAGCTCTGAAACTTACAGGATATTCTTATATTACCATGACCTTTTATATATCAAAAGCTCAAGGGAAAGTTGATTTCTCAATTCATGACCCCTTTAATCAAATAAATGCAGCCTTGGTAAGCAGAAGAGACTTACCGACCCCAAACATTTGCTAAGTGTATGACAAAAGAAAAAATGTCATAGTAAAAAGAGTAATAATAAATAATAAGAAAGCAAATGGAAATAAGGAAAATAAATACTAACCATCAATTCTCAAATCTTGCAATGCCCTAGAAACCACCCAGAATGAGGGTTACTAGGGCATTGCAAGAATCAGAAAAGCAATGGCTTAGTAATGAAAGAACTTTCAAACATCAAATCTGCTCAAGTATTCAAACTACAAACTGCATAAGACTTTTTAAGTTGTTTTAATCTTTCAGAAAAGGCTTTCCTCAAGCATTCAAACAAAAAATTGTTTGGGGGAAAAAAATCTAGTTAAAAATGGCAATGTTCTATTGTGTAAAAGACATTGTTAATCTTTGCATTGATTTTAAAGGTAACACACAAAGTGAATCATCAGGTGTTCCATAGACTTTATGTCATATTAGATGATCCACTGACCTGAAGAGCCAAATGAGGCTTTTTATAGCCTCTTCAAAGGGATTCTACCAGATCACATGACATGATGTCATGCTACTCTGCATCTGATCAGGGCTGATGTCATGCTTGAATAGCAGCATGACCTATATAAGAAACTATAACAGCATCTGTCTGTCAGTCCTGATGATGGCGGATCCCCAGTATAATTATGCAGTGTCTGTCTATTCACATCAAACTCAAAACAAATGAGTGGCTCTTCAACAGCACAACAGATCATTGACTGAGTCTACATTATTAGCCACACAATACTAGTATTGGCAGTACATTCATGGTATACCACAGTAATTTGATATATATACAGTGTCATTTTAGCATCATTGAAAAACTATTATAGTATTTCTAAATATTTTGAATTAGTTTTTATTTTTATTTTTTTTTTTGTTTTCATTTTAATTTTAGTTACATTTTTAATAATTTTGTTGTTTTGGTCTTTTTTTCTTAGGTTTTTTTTTTTATTTGTCTACATAATGTTGTTTATACATTTTTATTTCCGTTTTTGTTTTAGTATTTTTAGTACATCACATTAAATTGATAAAAAAAAAAAAAATCACAGTTTCAACAAAAATATTACGCTGCACAACTGTGCTTAACATTAATAATGTTTCTTGAGCAGCAAATCAGCATATTAGAATGATTTCTGAAGGATCATGTGACACTGAAGACTGGAGTAATGATGCTGAAAATTCAGCTTTGCATCACAGGAATAAATTACATTTTAAAATATATTACAACAGAAACCAGTTAATTTAATAATTTATTATTTAGTAATAATATTTTACAGTATTACTGTTTTTACTGTATTTTTGATCAAATAAATTGAGATTAACAGACTATTTTTTTAAAAATATAAAAAAAAACGTAGTGTTTCCAAACTTGACCGGTACTGTATATAACATTTCAAGTAGCAAAAATGTTTTTTTATGGTTTTAGTTTAAGTTAACTATAATAACCTTGTATATATCATAGTAATGATTGATTTCCATATTAATATACAATTGTATTTGTATGATACCCCAAGGTACAGTAATTTAAAGAATGGCCTTAAATTACCATTATACATTGTCTAAAAAACATGGTATTTCCATAGAACCATGTCGAAAAACCATGGTGCGATGTTGTAAGTGGACAGTGTCTATCTCAAAGGAAATTGGAGAGATTCTGGAGAAAAATAAGTTGTATCAGTACCTTCAGGATCTAGTAAACGTGGTATTCCCAGCTCGTTCTCCGCAACACTGAACGCCTCTTCCAGGTTCTCACGATTACTTCTTTTTCTCACGACGTCCATGTCCACGAGCTCTGGTCGAATGGCATAAATAACAGAATGGAAGGCCACACCGCTGCGCCAACTAGGCCCGAAGTCTTTAACTTCAATCCCAAGACGCCTTACAAGAAGAAACAATGACTTATTAGGGGCCTTATTTACAATTAGGCCTATTTTTATACACAGTTTTCGTTGGTTGATATATCCATTACAAATGGTCAGTTTGCTTTGTATTTATTCTGAAATATGACATACTTGGTCGCTATGCTTTGGACCCATCTGAGCAGGGCTCTTTTGGCGTTTCCCTGAAACTTGGTTACCACCTTGCGTTTCATGGGTGGGCTGCCCGTCTCTGAGCTGGCCATGCTGTCCACCGAAGATGCACTGCTGGATAAAGCCTGAAGGGCTGGAAGATTACTGGTCAACTCCTCAATCTGCAAAGGTTTGCAAAGACAGACCCGTAAAATACAGATATACATAGACATTTGACAATTTTCCATAATTGGCAAACATTACCTGGAAATAGAGGATAATGGTCCATATCAGCCCCAAGACAATGGATGGGCGTCCATCAGCGATGTCAGTGGCATTTATATTGACTAGTTTGATCTGTAAAATAAATATTTATCAGGTTAGAAACTCTGACTAAATTATTTAAAGATATCAATGCAACATATACACTGAACAACATTATAAACCCAACACTTTTGTTTTTGCCCCCATTTTTCATGAGCTGAACTCAAAGATCTAAGACTTTTTCTTACACAAAAGGCCTATTTCCCTCAAATATTGTTCACAAATCGGTCTAAATCTGTGTTAGTGAGCACTTCTCCTTTGCCGAGATAATCTATCCACCTCACAGGTGTGGCATATCAGGATGCTGATTAGACAGCATGATTATTGCACAGGTGTGCCTTAGGCTGGCCACAATAAAAGGCCACTCTAAAATGTGCAGTTTTACTGTATTGGGGGGGTCCGGGCCGGGGGGGTCCCGAGGGGTCCAAAAAAAAAAAAGTCAATATCTGGTGCGACCACCATTTGCCTCACGCAGTGCAACATCTCCTTCGCATAGAGTTGATCAGGTTGTTGATTGTGGCCTGTGGAATGTTGGTCCACTCCTCTTCAATAGCTGTGCGAAGTTGCTGGATATTGGCAGGAACTGGAACACGCTGTCGTATACGCTGATCCAGAGCATCCCAAACATGCTCAATGGGTGACATGTCCGGTGAGTATGCTGGCCATGCAAGAACTGGGATGTTTATTGCTTCCAGGAATTGTGTACTGATCCTTGCAACATGGGGCCGTGCATTAGCGAAGGAGATGTGTTGCACTGCGTGCGGCAAATGGTGGTCGCACCAGATATTGACTTTTTTTTTGGACCCCCCCCGGACCCCCCCAGTACAGTAAAACTCCACATTTTAGAGTGGCCTTTTATTGTGGCCAGCCTAAGGCACACCTGTGCAATAATCATGCTGTCTAATCAGCATCTTGATATGCCACACCTGTGAGGTGGATGGATTATCTCGGCAAAGGAGAAGTGCTCACTAACACAGATTTAGACAGATTTATGAACAATATTTGAGAGAAATAGGCCTTTTGTGTACATAGAAAAAGTCTTAGATCTTTGAGTTCAGCTCATGAAAAATGGGGGCAAAAACAAAAGTGTTGCGTTTATAATTTTGTTCAGTGTACATATAATCCACAGATCTGAGGTCAGGCAAACAAGCCTGCTGATGAATCGTGCAGAATAAAACTAGGTACGTGCATTAAGAAAGCAAATAGGGTCCATTTTGATATTGTTGACTAATAAAATCAAGCAGCCAGACTTATTCACTTCTTGAGGAATAAGCCAATATGAGTGCACCGAGAATATAAGGAACATGTGAGTGAATAGAGAAAACTGCAATTTGCTCATGGTCAGCCAGTCATGGACATCATAAGAGATGCTGTAGAAAAAACAAGCTTTCTAAAAATAATTGCAGCTCTTTCAGCCAGTTGCACCTACAGCAGAGATCGGTAAATAATGAAGGTGCTCACTGCATACGGTACGTATCATCAAATGCAGATATACATAACAAGAGCAGGTGTTTGTGAGAACTGTGACTAGGAGAAGTACTGACCGGAGACCCTCGGTACACAGACTGAGACGAGACATGGCAAAAGAGAGGACACAGTTAAAAAAACAGTAAGATGACAAATACCGGACTGGGACATATGGACATATTCAATGATCAGATATGACTGAGGATTAGGGACTATTTCAAATAAATGCTGTTCTTTTGAACATTTTATTCATCAAAAAAGAATCATGAAAAAAATGTAGCACGGTTTCCACAAAAATATTAAAGAGCACAACTGTTTTGAACATTGATAATAATCATAAATGTTTCTTAAACATCAAATCATCATATTAGAATGATTTCTGAAGGATCATGTGACACTGAAGACTAATGCAATGAGTAATGATGCTGAAAATTCAGCTTTGATCACAGGAATAAATTACATTTTAAAATATATTAAAATTGAACACATAGAACAGTTGTTTTAAATTCTAATAATATTTCACAATATTACTGTTTTTAGTGTATTTTTAATCAAATAAATGCAGCTTTAGTGACCATAAGAGACTTCTTGCAGAAACACTGACTTTTGAACAGTAGGGTATATTTTGGATAAAGTATTAAAAAAATTCAAAGACTGAAATCATATTAGTTTTTCTTATAATCACAATGAAGTGAAAATTGGGTTACATTTTAAATCATTTCACTATTTTGTTTTGAGCGGATGTTACCAACATCAAAAAGAAAAATATTTCAAATAAAAATATTGATTAAATATAAAATAATACTGTAATTGGTAAAACACAAAAATGCAATATTGTCAATGGATCTGATGGATTCTGTGATGTTTTGTGGTGTTGGTTGGTTAGTGTCACTCTAAAACATTTATCGTGATTGATAAAATTACACAAATCATTCATCAACATTTCAAAAGATGGAAAATTCTGTCAATTCCTCACTATCTTTAGCATCCTGATCAATTCTTGTCCTTGCCTGATCTTGACCAGAGCATATTTCTGGTATATCATTTTATAGAAATACTTCCTTAAATGAATGCACAAGCAAATTCATTTTTAAAAGACAGAGTTTGAAAGGTACTGCAGAACAGGAATGACTCAGCTGAGAGAAATATCACTATTTAATTAAGACAGATGAGTAGTTAAATGAGACAGATGAGATAACCAGAGTGTTCATAGGGTCACCTACCTTCCTTCCCTCCAGGAACTTAAGAGCTGTGCCGATGTTGGACACCCAGTGGATCCTTTTAATTTGGCGGCCCTGTTCGCATGGCTGGCAGGGAAATAAGAGAGGTTTATCAGGAGCAGAAATGAGCCCGTCATCTTGGCATTAAACAGACATTGAAGGCTGACACTCGCCAGCTGCTCCTGTGCTCAATGCAGAGGTTTCACAAAGGGATAATCTGCAGATATTGCATCATAGCAACACTTACTAATCTCTGTCCAGACAGCACCTCTAACAGAGCCAGCAGTTTCACCCCATCCTTGATGTCCTCAAAGAGGTCGTTGACTTCATATGGAGGTTTGTGCTGGAAAAGGACAAAAAGAAGAGGAATAAATAAACTTAATGAGTGCTACTGTGTTTTTGCTATAATTTCTTATACTTTTTGTTCTCATTCTACTTTATTCTTATTCTACTTTATAAGTAGGTTTAGATCATCTGCTGAATAAATACATATGAATGCTTTTAGGTCATTGCCAGAGGAATTAAAGAGTATCGCTCAGAAGATGCTATTTCATACAGTAGCTCAGGATTCACAACGCATAACAAATTCTCAGTTGTCACATATGTTTCTCTTGAAATTCCTTAGGATAAATAAAAATAGATGCAACTGAATGAATTATTGATAGTGTAGAGCTATAAAACGAATGTGGATAGCAGCTCAGATCAATTGAAGAAGTGTTAGGTTCATATTGAGACGTTCAAACATGAGTTGGTAAAGTGTCAGTTTATGAGGGGTCTTTATCTCTACATGAATTCTGATACACACCTCTTTGTTTATTTCTCCCTCTCACATCACGCTTTAACCAGAATTGTCATGCATTCAAACTTGTGATCACACACAAAGACTGAAACTACAAGCTGTGCAGGCAGATGAAACTAAAACACACACACACACAAATAAACTTTATTTTAAAAGCACTTGCAAATTTATTTTTCATGGTGATGGCTAGCTAGGATTTTGAGTGAAATGAATCGCTGAGAAAAGGGCAATATAAATACTATTTTATATGAATATGGTGATATTTCAGGAATTTATGAATGTTTATTCAGGAAAATTCACACTAAATTGAGTGACAGTAAAAACATTTATAATGTTACAAAAGATTTCTATTTCAAATTAAAGCTGTTCTTTTGAACTTTCTATTCATCAAAGTATCCAGAAAAAAATGTATCACAGATTCAACAAAAATATGAAGCAGCACAAAATTGTAAATAATAAGAAATGATTCTTGAGCAGCAAATCCGCATACACTATATTGCCAAAAGTATTGGGACACCCCTCCAAATAATTTAATTCAGTTGTTCCAATCACTTCCATGGCCACAGGTGTATAAAATCAAGCACCTAGGCATGCAGACTGCTTCTACAAACATTTGTGAAAGAATGGGTCGCTCTCAGGAGCTCAGTGAATTCAAGCGTGGTACTGTGATAGGTTGCCACCTGTGCAATAAGTCCATTTGTGAAATTTCCTCACTACTAAATATTCCACGGTCAACTGTTAGTGGTATTATAACAAAATGGAAGCAATTGGGAACAACAGCAACTCAGCCACAAAGTGGTAAAATCACAGAGCGGGGTCAGCGCATGCTGAGGTGCACAGTGCGCAGAAGTCACCAACTTTCTGCAGAGTCAATAGCTACAGACCTCCAAACTTTGTGTGGCCTTCAGATTAGCTCAAGAACAGTGCGTAGAGAGCATCATGGAATGGGTTTCCATGGCCGAGCAGCTGCATCCAAGCCTTACATCACCAAGTGCAATGCAAAGTGTCTGATGCAGTGGTGTAAAGCACGCCGCCACTGGACTCAAGAGCCGTGGAGACGTGTTCTCTGGAGTGACGAATCACGCTTCTCTGGCAATCCGATGGACAAGTCTGGGATTGGCGGTTGCCAGGAGAACGGTACTTGCCTGACTGCATTGTGCCAAGTGTAAAGTTTGGTGGAGGGGGGATTATGGTGTGGGGTTGTTTTTCAGGGGTTGGGCTTGGCCCCTTAGTTCCAGTGAAAGGAACTCTTAATGCTTCAGCATATCAAGACATTTTGAACAATTTCATGTACCCAACTTTGTGGGAACAGTTTGGGGATGGCCCCTTCCTGATGATATAAAAGTGCACAAAGCAAGGTCCATAGGTCCAAGACATGGATGAGCGAGTTTGGTGTGGAGGAACTTGACTGGCCTGCACAGAGTCCTGACCTCAACCCGATAGAACACCTTTGGGATAAATAAGAGCGGAGACTGCGAGCCAGGCCTTCTTGTCCAACATCAGTGCCTGACCTCACAAATGCGCTTCTAGAAGAATGGTCAAAAATTCCCATAAACACACTCCTAAACTTTGTGGAAAGCCTTCCCAGAAGAGTTGAGGGTGTTATAGCTGCAAAGGGTGGGCCAACTCCATATTAAACCCTAAGGATAAAGAATGGGATGTCTTTAAAGTTCATGTGCATGTAAAGGCAGGCGTCCCAAAACTTTTGGCAATATAGTGAATTAGAATGATGAAGCACGGATGGGATTGGAAAGTTCTGCGTGTGATCTACTGATGACGCACAAATGAAAGAACACTGACGCAGCCGGATCATTTCCATAATGACCAACACAATCTACCAAGAGCAGCGCAAATTAGCTTCTGGTTTAAGACATGCTTTTTTGGGAGTTAAATAATGGTGCAAATACCAGTAAATTGACTTGCGCAAACCTTAGTAAATCACCTTGCATGATTCATTTAAATACTCTCCTCCCATAAATTTGCGTCTGAAAGGGACACTCCTACAAATATTTGCAATAAGGTCAGCCGCAAAAATAACACTGTCCACGCCTTTTCAGTGCTAATTTTACATTGCGTGTTTTTAGTAAATCCTGACAAAAGTGGGCTTGCGCTGGCGCAAGCTGTTAGCAAATCTGGGCCCTGGTGAGTAGAAGAGGCTTCTTTCAAAAACATTTAAAAAAATCTTACCAACCCCAAACTTCTAAATGGTAGTGTACCAATGTACTATAGTATTACTATCTAATAACTGCATCATCATACTGCTACTGTACCATTTGTAAGGACTAACACTATACTGAAGTATCCAGACATGATTCAGACAGGTAGGAGTTTAGAAAAAAAATCTCAAATCAGCAGTTCTAGTACAAAAAAAAAAGCGCAAATCTGCTTTAAAATATTAAAGGAAATAGACACAATAGGAAAAGATAACAGATGTGTCAGAGGTCAAACTAAAATAGGCAAAACTTTCCATCATGAAAACAGCCTCATAAGTACATGTAATGTGCAAAAACATTTGCTTTGGTCATGCTGACTAATGAGAAAATAAAAAATATAAGGGAAGCAAGAAATGTACATCTAGATTTATTTTTGTTGAACAAATGCATAACAATAAAACATTACAAAAAAAAAAATAGCTGGACAGACAGGCCAGTAAGCAGACACACACACGCACAGACAGCAATTGCAGGCATAAAGCATTACTTAGCGTATTCATTTTAGCATTACTTCAAGTTAGTATGCTCTGAGTGTGTGCTTTCTGTGCGGACGCTGCCTCACTGCTGCACACATTACTGGGATTCTCCGAACTTTTCATTAAAAATGCTTTGAACTGCTGTGCAGCAGATTGTGTGGAACAAAAGGCCCCTCAGAGCAATCTGCACTGACTGGAATACTTAAACCCACCATTTGTGTCAGATTATCCTCTCTTTGTGTGCTGCAAAGTGCCACGTCACCAAAGCAACTAATCACGCATAATTAGGCGAGAGGGAGGGGCAACAACACTCACAACATCTTACAACAGCTCCGCTTTAGTTTCTATGATCTGCATGAGGGTCATTTTACAAAACCATGTGACTTTAACAATGGATTGCTGATGTCATCATTTACTACGTGCAATTAAAGCCATTTCTGTTACCACATCAACAAAAAGACAGTAACTTCCTTATATTTTCAAATGCTTTTTCCTTCTATCTCTTCATGAGGATGCCTTTTTTTCTGGCCTGTCCAAACCATGTTTTTCTAACTTCTCTTCGCTGTATTAGCAAATGAACATGTTTTGGTTAAAAAAAGACATTTTGAAATAAATGCTAGTCTTATGTCTTTAGTTTTGTATATGCATATTTTTAGGCTGACATAATAAAAATTATATAAGTATCCCTCATAAAAACGTTTACTGACATCATCATCCATTTAATTAGTAATGTCTCCTTTAAAAAAACAAAACGTAAAATAGTTTATTCATCTGTTTTGTTATTTTTGTCAGTAGGGGATAATTATTATTATTATTCTGTTATTCTAAATTTTTTATAGTAAGCAATTGATTATTAAAAAATGGACATTTGTAGAAATGTCAAACTGTAAAATGGTCATCCTCAATATTTCTCAAGACATGGTTATAACCCAATATATTAAAATATATTAATGTATTATGATTTGTCACAAAAAGTCGACATCAAATCAAAATTGACCAAATTTATTTATATCAAATAGAGAAACGTTTGTCTTTTAATTTCCTCATGACTATTTTTTGGCACAAATTGCTCTTATTTTTCAACATTTTTAATTGGCAATCGATTCCCTACAGATATCCAATTTCACTCTAAGGATATGTTTACACAACAAAAAATGTACTAAAAACTGAAAAGTTTTCCTTTACGTTTTTGAAAAGTTTTGTGTACAGACAACCTTGTCAAAACGATCCCCGTTCACATGGATGCACAAAAACTATTAAAATTGTTGCGATATTCATGCCAGGCCAGTAGTTGGCGATGTCACTACGACTAAACACGTAATACACATGCGCATGATGTTACCGTTTCACAAATTCGTGTTTTTGTAGTTTACATGGAGATGATAACAGTATCGTTTTCAAAAGTTCGCGTTTTCAGGCCCCCAAAACACTGTTGTCGTGTAAATGGATGGCAAAAGTGGATAAAGAGTTTCCGTTTTTAGTTGAAACCGGTGTCGTGTAAATGGCCCCTAAAATAATTCACATTATGGCAGTAAATTGGGCAGCAAATGCATTTCATGTTAACTTAAAAGAAATTAGTTATCTGACAATCTATAATTAACAACTTTTTCACATTAATCACTTTCTCAAAATGTAAAATGCACCCATATAATGCTGACCAAGGCTTGCTTATTGTATCTGAAAGGATCTTGCTAACGCTCTGTTGATTCTTAAACACACCATCTGAAATCACCGGGCACACATGTCAAAGACCTTAGGAGCGAAGCATGCTTCTTCCCACTGAGAATTGTTCCAGCCCCTCTCGACGGCCATCTGCACATACCTACAGTGTCCAAGACTTCCCAAAACACACTTGTCTTTATAAGCATAGATTCAATCCACATTTCCACATAACGTAAGTTGCGTTCAGTGGAAATATCTCAACAATATCGAATGTAACAATACAACAGATGGTCTGACAGAATGTCTCTGTCCAGTTAAAACACTTTCACCTGTCAGACATAAGTGTCAGTCTCATGCCGCTTCTTTAGCAAGAGACACAACATGTCAACACAGAGTATTTGACTTGCAAATAGAGGAAGTTCTGGTGTCACAGTAGATACTGAAGACGCTCCATTAGACAGAGCTCCAAAAGTGACAGGTCTTACAAAAAACCCAGCATCCTTCCTAAAAGTGGTCATATATTTGTAGTCATTTATTTTTGTGTATATACATATGTGTGTGTGTGTGTGTGTGTGTGTATATATATATGGTAAATCATATAAATTAATTAATTATAACAAAATGTCAGTCTTTTATGTAATATAATAATGACTTTTTATATCATAATTTTGACTTTTAGGTTTTAGGTGACATAATTATGTCAATTTAATCTCTTTATATCATAATTATGGTGGTATTTTTTGCTCTAAATATGATTTACCAACGCATGTTGATGTGAAGGAAATGGGCTTCCATATATGCATAATAATCAAATAAATGTCACCATTTAATAAATTCAGAGCAGATTTTCAGAGTCTTGTAATGCTCAGAGTCAGGCTACTAACACAAGATCACCCACTCATCTTGGCCATGGCAGTTGGACGCCACCACAACACAAGCATTCATCCTCAAAGCACACAGCACAAACAGCGCTCTTCATGTTTTTTATTAGAGTATTACAGCATTACGCCCCCTCACTCACTGTTTACTGTCCGGACCACGATCAGCCTTTAATCATCTGAGCTTTACCCAGTTACACAGACATTTACCCTTTAGAGTCATTATGACATTAGCCTATAAAACTAATCACATGGACCATTCACTGTTCACGGATGATGGGTCAGGAAGACAGGAGAACGGCTTAAGACGCTGGTGTGTTCCCTTCCCTCAGAATAACATCAACATCAACTGTCCAGCATTATCAGTTAGCGGTTGTCTATCATGACATATAGTGGCACACAAAAAACTAAGATTCTTAAGCTACAGTTAAAAAAAAGTGTCTAAATATCATTGTATTAAACAATGAAATAAGACAAGCGTCGTTTATTTTGAAGAAAGATAGCAAAAGCATTTTCAAGCATAACAGTTCACAAAAACAAGTTACACGAGCGTACACTATATTACATTTTGATGAAAAATACAGTAAAAACAGCAATATTGTGAAATATTATTACATTTTACAATATCCGTTTTCTATTTGAATATATTTTAAAATGTAATTTATTCCTGTGATGGCAAAGCTGAATTTTCAGCATCATTACTCCAGTCTTCGGCCCGAGAACTTTTAATCAATTTAATGCATCCTTGTAGAATAAAAGTATTAATTTCTTTCTATAATCTTACTGACCACTAAATGTAAATGTGTAAATGAAGTCAAAATGAAGATTTTGTTTAAAAAAAAAAAAATAAAATCACAGATCTACTAAAAATCATTGCCACACAGGATTAAAACTCACTGCAAAAATGGCTCCGAAAAATGTAAGCGAACATTTGTGCGGCAATTCAGCACAAAATACATATTTTGTTATCTAATCCAATAACATACAAGCATTTTTAAAAGTGCCAAAGTGCCCCATTACTGTTTGGAGTCACTGTTGTATTGTAATCCATTGTAAATAATACTACAAACAAAACGATGTGTCATTCAGATGAAAAAGATTGCAAAACATCTTACCTTGGCCAAGTGTGAATTAATCCACTTTGTAAAAGTTCTTTTCTGCACCGACTCCTGTTCATCTGCAGAAGAGAGAAACACAATAACCACGTAAGTGATCAGATCACTTTTACTGCTCAAAACTGTTTCCTGTCTTCTTCATTCTGCTCACAACCATCATGACTCACCTGGTTATTTTGTTATATTTGTTAGAAATAAATGCATCCAAGAGGATTTAATATTGAATATTGTACAGTTTTACTAAGCCTGCTTTAAAAGCAAGAGATGAGATATTCACCAGCACAGGAGAGCTGAGCGTCCACATGTGGCATGGGCAAAAACATTTGCATGATATTAGAAACATGGGGCAATATTCCCATTATTAGATCTAGGGCCAGATTTACTAAACAGGGCAAATTAGCGCAAGAGCACAATCCCATGAAGGCGCAGATGGGAGTGTAAAGTTCTGAGCGTGATCTACTGACGACGCACAAATTAAAGAACACAGACGCAGCCGGATCATTTCTATAATGACCAACACAATCTACCAAGAGCAGCGCAAATTACCTTCTGGTTTAAGACGCGCTTTTTTTGGGTGGTAAATAATGGCACAAATACCAGTAAATTGACTAGCGCAAACCTTAGTAAATCACCTTGTATGATTCATTTAAATAACTCTCCTCCCATAAATTTTGCGTTTGAAAGGGAAACTCCTACAAATGTGTATGCTAATAAGGTCAGCTGTAAAAATAACCCTGTCCACGCCTTTTCAGCGCTACTTTTTCACTGTGTGTCTTCAGTAAATCCTGACAGTAGTTTTTTAATGCCAAAGGAGGGTTTGCGCTGGTGCAAGCTGTAAATCTGGCCCATAGTATATAGTATATACTCAACATTAACAACATAAATGCATATTTAAAAAAGGTAACAAAGATATGCTTTTTATGTGCAAATCACAAGCTCTTAAGAAGACTTCATTCAGCGCTTGCCTGTGCAAAAGTCATCGCCACAATGCTATGGTGTTATGGGATGGTTACTAGGGCATTGCTATGCAGTTGCTAGGATGTTCTGGGTGGTTGCCAGAGTGTTGTTATGTGGTTATTAGTGTGTTATGGGTGGCTGCCAGCCTTTTGTTATGTAGTTGCAAAGGTATTCTGCATTGTTGTCAGGCCATTGCTATGCAGCCATAAAGATATTCTGAGCGGTTGCCAGGGTGTTGTCAAGCAGTTGTTAGGATGTTCTGTGTGGTTTCCAGGGTATTGCAAAGTGACTGCAAAGGTGTTCTGGTGGTTGCAGGCTGTTACTATGCAGCCATAAAGATATTCTGTGTGGCTGTCAGGACACTGCTATGGAGTTGTTAAGATGTTCTGGGTGGTTGCCAGGGTGTTGCTAAGCGGCAGCTAGAACGTTTCTATGCAGCCATAAAGATGTTCTGAGTGGTTGCCATGCAGGGCACTGCTATGAAGTTGTTACAGTAGGATGATCTGAGCGGTTGCTAGGTTGTTGCTATGCGTTTGCAAAGAAATTCTGAGTGGTTGCCAGGCCATTGCTATGTAGCCATAAAGATGTTCTGAGTGGTTGCCAGGCCATTACTATGTAGCCATAAAGATGTTCTGAGTGGTTGTCAGGGCATTGCTATGCAGCTATAAAGATGTTCTGAATGGTTGTCAGGGCATTGCTATGCGGTTTCTATGATGTTTTAGGTGGTTTCCAAGGCATTGAAAAGTGTTGCTATGTGGTTACTATGCAGCCATAAAGATATTCTGAGTGGTTGTCAGGGCATTGCTATGCAGCCTATAAATATGTTCTGAATGGTTGTCAGGGCATTGCTATGCGGTTGCTATAATGTTTTAGGTGGTTGCCAACCAAGGCATTGAAAAGTGGCTGCAAAGGTGTTCTGAGTGGTTCCAAGGGTGTTGTTATGTGGTTGCTATGCAGCTATAAAGATTTTCTGAGTGGTACCTAGGGTGTTCATGGTGTTGCTAAGCAGCTGCTAGAAAGTTTCTATGCAGCCATAAAGATGTTCTGAGTGGTTGCTAGGATGTTCTGGGTGGTTGCCAGGATGTTCTGGGTGGTTGCCAGGGCACTGCTATGAAGTTGCTACAGTAGGATGATCTGAGCGGTAGCCAGGGTGTTGCTATGCATTTGCAAAGGAGTTTTGAGTGGTTGCCAGGCCATTGCTATGCAGCCATAAAGATGTTCTGAGTGGTTGTCAAGGCACTGCTATGCAGCCATAAAGATGTTCTGAATGGTTGTCAGGGCATTGCTATGCAGTTTCTATGATGTTTTAGGTGGTTGCCAAGGCATTGAAAAGTGTGGTTGCTATGCAGCCATAAATATGTTCTGAGTGGTTGTCAGGGTATTGCTATGCGGTTGCTATGATGTTTTAGGATAGTGGCTGCAAAGGTGTTCTGAGTGGTTTCAAGGGTGTTGCTATGTGGTTGCTATGCAGATATAAAGATGTTCTGAGTGGTACCTAGGGTGTTCAGGGTTTTGCTGTTATTTTTTTATCGTCTGCCAGGTGAAAAAAGTTTAATACTGTAACTAATTAATACTGCTCAGATAACCCTAAGTATTAGCAATAGCACTAGGTATGCTTAACTTCGCAAACAGCAGTAATGGAAGTTTGTGACATCTTTTAACACAATATACACATATTGCAGAGCATTTCAAGAAACAGATAAGGTCATTCAGGTCGCCAACACACACCCACCAGACATATTTATGCATGATGGGCTCAGACGGACCAACGATATTCACAAGAGACAACATCCTATGTTTGCATGCATGTTCTAATGCAATGCACAGCGCATGTTTAAGAAGCATCCATGTACTGTAGCACACATATGGCATGCCGGTGCAGCCTTAAGCACACCACAGCCATTATAATCCAACATGCGCAGCTGTAAAGAGGTTAACATCAGCACTCGTGTGCAGCCGTGGCCCGTGCCAACACGGTGATTACCTCTCCTGAGGAGGAAGACGAGGAAGACCTCAGCTGGCCATTAATGTCTAGTGAGCCATATGACCCAGAGACGTGTCACTGCATATCTGGATCATGCATCTGTTTCACCTACATTCAGTGAAGCACAGACTACATGTAAATCTGAGCTAGTGGCTCCTGAAATATCCAGTCAGATGAGAGGAGACATCGATGTCCCACTTACCGCGGAGATACTGAAAGAATCCCGTCACCAGATTCAGAGACGTGGTCTTTTTCACAGCTACGTCCTTAAAGTGAGCCATTGTGAGCCCTGCATTCCCTTCGTTTCTTTGTGTCCTTCATGTGTGGTATTGCGCGCCTGTCATTCAGGGAGGAAAACCAGATCAGCTATCCTTTATTTCCTCCGGGAAGCAGGAGCTTTCCGTGTGGAAACACAGTGCGACTGAGTGCTGGAGGATGGAACCTCCCCCTCCTCCTGTTGTCTCCCTCTCACTCTCTCTCCTCCGCTGTGGATAGGCTGCTAATCGAGGGCAGTTTTTATGAGCCAGGCAACTTCCTGTTGTTAGCGGAGCTGGGGAGTCGTGCTGGTGTGGATGCTCCGTTCAGGTCTGTTCTAGTTCTAGCAGCATCCCACAGCTGCAGCCATACTAACCGGCTATGGCACTGATCCTCCAATCAGCACGCGGGGGGGCTGTGATGTCACTGGGCAGCTGGTGTTATCCTGATTTATATGGGTGGGTGGGGGTCAGTACTCATGCTACACAGCTTGAACTCCACCGGGGCCTCCACTACAAGCACTGCAGACACCCTAATGCAGGAATGGCTTAGCAAATAATCAGATTCATTGCAGTCCATAATGCTGTACAACAAGGGACTTATTGGTACATAATACAATTACTGTGGGCGTGTATGAGTTTGCAAGTGTAAGATGCAAAGCACATAGAAACTGACTTTTTTTGCCTTACAATGACATATCAAAATGTATTGAATTGACTGATTTTTTATATTTTTTAATAATAATAATAATGTCTTATTGTGCACAATTTATTAATATAATCTCTAAACATTATCAGGCTACAGCATTTGTGCTACAGACATAAATGATACTTCAAATCATGTGTCATGTGTCCATAGACTTACAATGAAGAGGGAATAAAGAGACCTTGAAGTGACTTAATCACTTAGCAACCACCTAGCAACACCCTGGGAACCACCCAGAATACCTCTGTAACCACCCAGTACTAATAAAAAAAAAAAAACAACAACGCTCATATTTTCTTAAGGAAAAAAAAAAAAAAAAAAAAAAATCAAGATTTATAGGAAAAACATGTATATGTATGTATGTATTTATACGTTAAACTTAATGTAAGAATTAAGCAATTAATGCAATTAAATAGTAATGCAATTAATGTATAACTTTTATGTTAGATGCAATTAATCGATTTGACAGCACTAATATATACACTCACCTAAAGGATTATTAGGAACACCTGTTCAATTTCTCATTAATGCAATTATCTAATCAACCAATCACATGGCAGTTGCTTCAATGCATTTAGGGGTGTGGTCCTGGTCAAGACAATCTCCTGAACTCCAAACTGAATGTCAGAATGGGAAAGAAAGGTGATTTAAGCAATTTTGAGCGTGGCATGGTTGTTGGTGCCAGACGGGCCGGTCTGAGTATTTCACAATCTGCTCAGTTACTGGGATTTTCACGCACAACCATTTCTAGAGTTTACAAAGAATGGTGTGAAAAGGGAAAAACATCCAGTATGCGGCAGTCCTGTGGGCGAAAATGCCTTGTTGATGCTAGAGGTCAGAGGAGAATGGGCCGACTGATTCAAGCTGATAGAAGAGCAACTTTGACTGAAATAACCACTCGTTACAACCGAGGTATGCAGCAAAGCATTTGTGAAGCCACAACACGCACAACCTTGAGGCGGATGGGCTACAACAGCAGAAGACCCCACCAGGTACCACTCATCTCCACTACAAATGGGAAAAAGAGGCTACAATTTGCACGAGCTCACCAAAATTGGACAGTTGAAGACTGGAAAAATGTTGCCTGGTCTGATGAGTCTCGATTTCTGTTGAGACATTCAGATGGTAGAGTCAGAATTTGGCGTAAACAGAATGAGAACATGGATCCATCATGCCTTGTTACCACTGTGCAGGCTGGTGGTGGTGGTGTAATGGTGTGGGGGATGTTTTCTTGGCACACTTTAGGCCCCTTAGTGCCAATTGGGCATCGTTTAAATGCCACGGCCTACCTGAGCATTGTTTCTGACCATGTCCATCCCTTTATGACCACCATGTACCCATCCTCTGATGGCTACTTCCAGCAGGATAATGCACCATGTCACAAAGCTCGAATCATTTCAAATTGGTTTCTTGAACATGACAATGAGTTCACTGTACTAAAATGGCCCCCACAGTCACCAGATCTCAACCCAATAGAGCATCTTTGGGATGTGGTGGAACGGGAGCTTCGTGCCCTGGATGTGCATCCCACAAATCTCCATCAACTGCAAGATGCTATCCTATCAATATGGGCCAACATTTCTAAAGAATGCTTTCAGCACCTTGTTGAATCAATGCCACGTAGAATTAAGGCAGTTCTGAAGGCGAAAGGGGGTCAAACACAGTATTAGTATGGTGTTCCTAATAATCCTTTAGGTGAGTGTATATATATATATATAAAATTGATAATAACAAGAAATGTTTGAGTATCAAATCAGCATATTAGAATGATTTCTGAAAGATCATGTGACACTGAAGACTGAAGTAATGATGCTGAAAATTCAGCTTTAATCACAGAAATAAATTACATTTTAAAAATATATTACAATAGAAAAGTTATTTAAAAAGTTAGTAAAAGTATTACTTAGTATAATAGTTCTAAATATAATATAATTATGTTCATAATTTCACAATTTTTACTATATTTTTGATCCGATAAATGCAGCTTTGGTGAATATAAGAGACTTCTTTCAAAAAAAGAACTTTTGAAGTAAAATCAAGTCCCACTGGATATGTATATTTTCTCATTTAATATTCTATTTCACTCATGTTGACTTTAAATCCTTTAAGTCTTTTTGATTCTGTACGTGTCTATGGCAAAAATCATTCATGGCATGAATTTAATCATACTAAATAATACATGCATTATTTGCAAATGGCTATAAGGCAAATGGGAACCAACTGCACTCAAAGTATTGAATCATTTATGTCACAGCTAGAACAAAAGCATCTGCCACCTGCTACAGTGCAGCCAGTGACATCACTCTATTATTCCTGACCATCAGCCACAGCATGAGGTCCACACAAACCCAATCCACCTCACAACATATTTATTTGTGTCCTGATATATATTTAATTGTGCAATTATAAGACCATCTTATGACCAGAAATGGACATCCCCAATGTTAAGTCTTGATCTTCCAGGCATGCATTGCTTTGTGTTGTGCCTTGTTTAATAAAACACCCTTTATTAAATTACTTAATTCAATCTCATGTCTTGGTGCATTGAAATATAAGTGCATTTACAAAATATAACTGTTCCTCCGCAAAGCCACTTAGAGGAAAAATCCATTCTCCACTCACTCACCGTAGCATAGCTCAGGTATTTATATCTCAAAAAGCCTTTTGTGTTAAAGATAGAGGAATGTACCTCAAACTGTTTCAGTCCTAGAAGATAATGAAATTCGTGGAAAAAAGTGATATCACATGCTCATCTAATGAGTCACAATGTGTTTCAGTTAACAGGGTTAAAGCTTAGTGTTCTTAAAAACAGATTAAAAAGACCTGACATTGTGCGAACTAGAATAAGGTAAGAAAAGGCAACTTATTTCTTATATCTAACACACACATATACATACATATATACATACACACACACACACACACACACACACACAAAATGTCAATAATTTTAACAAAATAAGACATCATACAAAATACATGTTATTTTTTATTTATTCCTGTCCTGAATAAGAAATTTTACATAAAATAATGTTTACATATAGTCCAAGTCCACAAGACCAAAAAATAGCTGAATGTATTAAAATGACCCTGTTCAAATGTTTATGAACCCTTGAATGTTTGAACCTTTTTTAATAGTTGTGTTTGAGTCCCTCAATTGTCCTCAGTGTGAAAAGATGGATCTCAAAGTCATACAGTCACTGCTGGAGAGGGTTCAAATATGCAAAAGATGCTGGAAAACTGAAGAATGTGCAGGACCTGGAGGATTTTCAACCATCACAAAGCAAAAAAAAAAACAGCCGTGGATCATCCAGGGAACGACACACAGTATTAAGAATCAGGGGTTCTTGTGGACTATATGTAAACATTTTTTTATGTAAAATATTTTATTCAGGACAGCACTAAATAAAAAATAACATGCATTTTGTATGATCTCTTTTATTTTGTTAAAATTACTTTACTCTTTCAAGAAAAAAAGTAAATAAATTACAGTAATTGACTACTTATATATATATAAAGATCCATGCTCTTTCCAATATATGGATCAAGTATTTTATGGAGCTGTCCAGCCCTTAAATGTGATCGCAGGATAATGTAAAGCTCTTCAGGACACAATACTGAGTTTAAAAAAGACTAAAACAAATTTATACTAGTGCAGAACGCAAATGCAATTTGCAAAAGCCCCACAGTTCTCCATCAGCAATCAATAGATGATCATTAGTGTTTAACATCTACAGTCAGTGCTAGTGCTGCAACAAGGCAAATTGGATCGTTCCCACTATCAAAAAGTGTGCAATGTGTACAGTGTAGACAGCTTTATTTATTATAATGGTCTTCTAGTTTGTAGCGTCATCCACTTGCACTTAGTGTTAAGAATTACAGTTAATTAAAGTATTAATGAACGTACAGTCACTTTCAGTCTACTCATAGAAATAAGAGAAACAAGTGTGTGGAACATCTGAAATTTAAATGAGTGTGTTCAACACAAACTCGGGACAGATGATATCATGGGCAACGGGTCAGATGTTTCCGTCATCTGCTGAATGGAGAGTGTCTTTAATACATCACTGGTGCAGTTTCAACTGACCGCTAGGGAGAAATGCAGATGTTGATTTCATGTATTACGCCAAAAAAATAAAAGATGTATTAACAAGGATACATTTATAATAATTTAAATATTTAGAAAAAATATTGAACACTGAAATACTGCCCTCTAGTGTCCTTTTAAAACATTCACTGACTGTATTAAATGGCCTACATCTATATTGCAATATATAACAATGTATTTTGTTCAATGTGAGGATGGCAATGTCTTTAATTAGAGAGAGCATCAGATAAGAGTCAGATTGGAGCATTGCAGACCAACAATATATTTAAACAGTTACTGATATAACGCCATCAGATTTACAATTCAACCTTCTTATACAAACTTCCTCAATAAACAACAAGATCCTTCTTCGTTGGAGAGTTTTCATCTGATATGAGTCTAAAGGAAATGGCTGCTGTATAAAAATCATTCGTGCCAATGAATGATGCTTTTACCACCCGCTCGAAACAGGCATGCGCCAGTCACCACTGAGAGGGAAACCAAAAGAGGTTACTCTGAAAACAGTAACCACAGACCTTCTGTCACATAAACCACACGTCGCCTTATTCGCTGTTGATGTGCCATGGTAACGAGCACACACCTCTTCTGATGTGCCTTCAATGCAAAATGCATTTGACCACATGCATGAACTTAATTCAACTGAATTCGCCAAAAATGCAACTGCTCTGCCAACATCAAATGCCAAATCTACTGCGCATAAGAAAATGTACAGGCTACATCAAATCAGAAACTTAACATGCACAATAAATCATTTTTACATTTTCTAAGCACATTAGAAAGTAAAATTTATCATCATGTTGCTAGGGTATTTTGGATGGTTGCTAGGGCGTTGCTATGCAGTTGCAAAACTGGGTTTATATGTGGGTGGGTTGAGTAGGTCCATTTTCCATCTAAAAACAGACATAATTTATTCTAAACTCAGACTTCCTACACTAAAGCAGCAAATACATATCTGACTCTTGAAATTTTGGCGGTAAAAACAGAAGTGCAAGTTATCACGCATATGCAACTTCCTTCCTGGTGTGTTTGAATAATAAGTTCCTCTTTTCAGCTTAATTCATGCTTCATGTTTCGTCCTGAAGACTATGAGCATGTGGGCATTCCCATGGTGATCGGCAATAAACATAAATTCTCCACAAAGAAGTAGCACAATATCCTCTACAGGTTACATAGGAAATGCATTAGAGGCTTTGAATAGGTGCATGCGCCACACACTTTCATCCCTGAGCATCTTTAACTATTCATGAAGAGTGTTTTTTCATGGACTTTATGAGTTGTTCAGAACAGGATTGTGAGTTTGAGTAGGCTACTGTGAAAATAAAACCTCAAATAGTCATAAACGGATGTCAACCTGACACTATATTTACTGGTCTTATGCATTATTTATCACTGTGTTATTTTGAAGAAAAAAAATCACCCTCCCATACAACCACCTGCCATACAGACACTTTTTACCATCCAATCAAAATTATTTGATTAATAATTTTTTTCATATATATATATATATATATAAAATTAGTTTCAAACGGTTTCATGCTTATTTTAAATGAATGAACTAAAATGAAACCTATTTTTTTGTAATTACATCCGTAAATCTGGACAGGTCCATAAATCACATGTCACAGTCAGTCACCTGCTAGTAGATTATTATTGTGTTACCCAGCATGCCTGGACAAGACCTGGTTATTAAGTTTAAAAAGAGTTAGATCTTAACAACACTTATGCTTGTATTATCGCTCTTTCCATATACTCCTGCTCTGTTTATTGTCATAAGAGCTGTTGAAAACATTCTTAAATCAATTATTGAGCAGAAAATTTTACCAGCCTGATGCTGTTATTACTCTTCCATGAAAGCCCACAGCGAAACATCTGCTTTCACTTAGTCACGGGATTAACGCTCTCAAAGGTCTCGCTGTACTCGACCAGCAGGTTGCCATCAAACAGAACTAAATACAGCTAATTTGTAATTTTTATAGACTTGCCCCTGTCCACTGCCAACACAAAGGGGCACAACGCCAGAGAGTCCAAGTATCGATCTGTCCCATCTTCCAAGGACAGGACATCTTCCAAAGAGGTGTCAGGTTCTACCTGTTCCCACGCAGACCACCTACTCTTCTAGAGTCCCTGTCCTGCTCTTAGACAAAAACACTGAACAATATATGGGCATTGAGCATATTGGTCAGTCTGGGTGTTTTATTACAATCTAGATTTTTAAACTTTCTTAGGTTTGTTCAAAGTACAAGCAACAGTAATAGTGATGCAAGCTTAAAGGTGCAGTAAGTGATTTCTGAGAAATGCTGTTGAGAGTAGATAGGGCCGAGCAGCACAACACACTTATAGATCAGCAGCAGGGGGGCATGTCCACTCATGATGGATGAGGAGAGAGAGTGAGCCAATCAGCTGTAGGGGGCATATCCACTCATGATGGGGAAGGAGAGAGAGTGAGCCAATCAGCAGCAGGGGGTGTGTCCAGTCATGATGGAGGAGGAGGAGAAAGAGTGAGCCAATCAGCTGTAGGGGGCATGTCCACTCATGTTGGGGGAGGAGAGAGAGTGAGCCAATCAGCAGCAGGGGGCGTGTCCAGTCATGATGGGGGAGGAGAGAGAGTGAGCCAATCAGCAGCAGGGGGCGTGTCCAGTCATGATGGGGGAGGAGAGAGTGTGAGCAAGAGGGAATTTTGAAGAAAGACCGTAGAAAGAGAGATGGCTGAGAGACATTACAAAAGAGAAGAGCTCAGAGTAATATCACTGGAAAAAGAAGGCTTATGATCAGGCAAGAGCTTTAGGAACCGTGTTAGTATTAGAAAAACTTTCCAGCGCTGTGGGAAGGCATGAAAACGGATGTCGAGGTTGTGTTGTTTCTGCTCTGTATGTGAGTAACATTAGTTTTGATATGTTTCACATTGTTGTAATGTTAGTTATAGTAACAGCACAGTTTTGAGAGTCATTGTTTGTCTGGAGCTGCTGGCGACTAACAACCAACTGTTACTTGTATATACTCTTGTGTACTGTATGTTAATTTTTTGTTCTTCCTTGTCGTTTTCGCAAAGCATTATTTTGCTTCGCTTCAGCTATGATAAAGAGACATCCACTCTTGCATTGCATGTTCGTGTTTTTTGGGGGCGGAGCAATGAATGGAAGAGTGTGTTTGTTTGGGTTGGTTTCAAATATCAACAGTGTTTCTCAGAAATCACTTACTGCACCTTTAATTTAAGCTATACTCCACAAAGAAAATTGAATTCTGTCATCAATTATGCACTTTTATGACATTAAAAATCTGTTTGACTTTCTTTTTACAGTGGAAGACAAAAAAAGATATATTTTGAAGAATATTGGGAACCAAACAATTTTTCATTGTATGGAAAAACAACACTGAGACACTTGAACAGCGTACTTTTAGTATTATTTTCCATATATAGTATTATATTATTGAGTAATATTTTGAAAATAAAATATTTTCAGTTTCATTTGAGTTTAAATTTCAGTATTATGTGCTTGTGCTTTACTTTTCATACTTTTTAGGTTTAACTTGACCACATTTTCATTTCTGGGTGAACTATCCCTTTAAACATGTGGATTTGGTGATGGATAATAATGAAGCTGCCCAGCAAAACAGGTGGATTATGGAAACATTTTCCTACCAGCATGAGCCCCTGCATCCCA